>JALRMM010000166.1:0-76568 GCA_026122155.1 Zymoseptoria crescenta | reverse complement strand
CTCACACGGGCATGTCTTGGCGGGATTTCGCGCTAACACGATTTTCGGAAATCGGGAAATGCGGAATTCGACCGGTTGGCCACTCTGGAGCTTCGTCCACAGAAGCCCCTCCACTTTCACGTCCTCCCCACCGAAAGTTGAACTCCCAATCAAATGGAGGTGTACAAAATCTTACGCAACGCGGAAACACTTTGATTCTCCACTCCACTCCCCTCCGCGCTTGCACCTCACTCGACGTCTGTTCCTTTCCGGAGACTGCGAGGACTCGAACAGATCTTCGACATTGTCCTGCGACAAAGACCAGCCAGGATCCCCCTCCATCCTCCGTCTTCCGCACTGTGGGCGTTGTCTCCGGACTCCACACCGAATATTCGACCTCAACTCCTGCATTGACGACACACCGCCGCCAACATGTCGGACAAATTGACTCGGTGCGTGACCTTTCACCGCACGGCGCGAGAGGAGCAAGGCGATCTAACACGTTCTCAGTATCGCCATCGTCAACTCTGACAAGTGTAAGCCGAAGAAATGTCGTCAAGAGTGCAAGAAGTCCTGTCCCGTGGTACGTTCGGGCAAGCTCTGTATCGAGGTCGATCCCGCCAGCAAGATCGCCTTCATTTCTGAGCGCCTTTGTATCGGATGCGGTATCTGCCCGAAGAAGTGCCCATTCGACGCCATCAACATCATCAACTTGCCGACCAACCTGGAGACCCAAGTGTCACACCGCTACAGTGCCAACAGCTTCAAGTTGCACCGACTGCCGCTGCCGAGACCAGGACAGGTGTTGGGCTTGGTGGGAACGAACGGTATCGGAAAGAGTACGGCGTTGAAGATGCTGGCTGGCAAGCTGAAGCCAAATTTGGGGCGATATGACAACCCGCCGGATTGGGAGGAGATTTTGAAGTACTACAGAGGGTCGGAGTTGCAGAGTAAGAGATGTGCAAAAGTCATACTGGATACTGGGTGGAAGTGCTGACACACTTTAGACTACTTCACCAAGATCCTCGAGGATGATCTCAAGGCTGTCACGAAGCCTCAATATGTCGACCAAATTCCCAGGGCGATTAAGAGCACTAACCGCTCTGTTGGCTTCCAAATTACCAACCGCTCTCAAGTTGATGAGGCGAGATTGGACGAGATTACCGAGGCGCTTGGTGAGTGAGGTGCGTGATACCATTTGACATGGCACTAACACAACGCAGAACTGAAGCAGGTCTGGGATCGTGATGTCGATCTCCTATCCGGAGGAGAGCTGCAGCGTTTCGCCATCGCCATGGTGTGCGTGCAAAAGGCCGACGTGTAAGTGCTTCACCATGACATGCGGTCCTCAAAGCCTGACCATCATTACAGCTACATGTTCGACGAGCCTTCTTCTTTCTTGGATGTCAAGCAGCGTCTGGCCGCAGGTCGTATCATCCGCAGTCTTCTCCGTCCCGACTGCTTCGTCATCGTCGTCGAGCACGATTTGTCCATTCTCGACTACCTCTCCGACTACATTTGCGTTCTCTACGGAAAACCAGCAGTTTACGGCGTCGTCACCGCTCCTTTCTCCGTTCGTGAAGGAATCAACATCTTCCTCGACGGAAACATTCCAACCGAGAACCTGCGTTTCCGTGAGGAGAGCTTGCAATTCCGCATGACCGAGGCTGGAGAAGAGTTCCTCGCAGAGCAATCTCGCGCGTACTCTTACCCAAAGATGACCAAGACGCTGGACAAGTTCCATCTCTCCATCGAACCTGGTGAGTTCACGGACTCGGAGATTATCGTGATGATGGGAGAGAACGGAACCGGAAAGACCACTTTCTGTAAAATGCTCGCCGGCGCTCTCAAGCCAGATGGCGACCAAAAGGTCCCCACTATGTCCATCAGCATGAAGCCCCAGAAGATCACACCCAAATTCACCGGCACTGTGCGCCAGCTCTTCTTCAAGAAGATCAAGACGGCCTTCCTCTCCCCTCAATTCCAAACGGATGTCTACAAGCCTCTCAAGATGGACGACTTCATCGACCAAGAAGTCCAAAACCTGTCCGGAGGAGAACTGCAGCGTGTCGCCATCGTGCTCGCCCTCGGCCTGCCCGCGGACATCTACCTCATCGATGAGCCCTCCGCCTACCTCGACTCGGAGCAGCGCATCGTCGCCTCCCGCGTCATCAAGCGCTTTATCATGCACGCCAAGAAGACCGCTTTCGTCGTCGAGCACGACTTCATCATGGCGACCTATCTCGCCGACCGCGTCATTGTCTTTGACGGTCAGCCTTCCATCGATGCCCGCGCAAATTCCCCACAGTCTCTCTTGACGGGTTGCAACAAATTCTTGAAGAATTTGAACGTCACCTTCCGCAGGGACCCGAACACCTACCGCCCGAGAATCAACAAGCTCAACTCGCAATTGGATTCGGAGCAGAAGAGTGCGGGCAATTACTTCTTTATGGAGGAGGAGTCCTGAAAGGCGTCTCACGGAATATCTTTGATGAGAATGGCCGCGGCAAGGAAGCCGGAGGTGTTACGGGCGGGACCAAACGCCGCCGCTGCGTGAAGAGCGGCGGGGATGAGGCACTCGAGCAGGAATCCGCCGAGGAGGAGGATGATGAGGAGGACGTGCTCGGAGGCCGCAGCGTCCAACTCTTCGTGTCGCCCGAACTCCCGCCGCTGGCTCAGGACAAACCTCGTGTCCAGCACGAGAAACGAGTCACGACTTTGACGAGTAAATGCGATATGCAGAGGAGGACGCATGGGATGCTGGAATTTCCTGCCAGTCCCTTTTTGGCCATCACGGCATACCGTCGGCCTCACTTTCGCCCGTGACCGCTCATACCAGATCAAGCAGGAGCTGGCCATTGGCACGAAAGCGGATTCAATCCGGCGGGTCGGAAGCCAGACTGGCATCAGGACACGGGTGATCGCGATGAAAGATTTGCGGAGGAAGAACGGAAAGAAAGATCGATCAATTAGTTTTGTGACTTGCATACGTACCTCACCGACCGGAATGTTCACTCTTTTTTTGAGGTTCCTTTCGCTTTCCACCACGTACCTCACGCTTGAACGCGTGGACGCTTTTGTTACAACGTGCGATTCATCAGAAACCAGCTTTTAAGAGTTGAAAGACGGGGTGGCACGTACACCGATGAAGAAACACCCTCGAAATCGTCCCTTTCGTCCGAAGGCGCGTGTGTGTGTGTGCTTTCGACCGAGAACGTGTGTTTGTCGTCCACCCTGTTGCGGCCCCAAAAAGCTTGGTCAGTCCGTGGTCAAAGTAGAGACGATCAGGACCTCACGCTCCTTTCTTTTTTCTTCCAGTGTCGTGCCCTTCACAACCTCCCGTCCGTAGCAAGAAGCAACAACAATCCGAGACGTGGGTGGTCCATCGCGACTGGACAGACGCACAGCCATGGATGGATCCGGAACTCTCCTTCTTCCCCATGTGGCAGCACTCCCCCGTCGCTCTCGCGAAGAGAGCCGTCCTACCGACCTCCCTCCTCCCACGACGAAGTCTCACTCTCCTCCCCCGTCGTCTTCCATCTCACCATGCCCTCCCTCCTCCACCTCCCGCACAGGCAAGTCCCACAAACAAAGAGCAGCAGCCACCACACCCGCCGCAGCAGCAGCAACGGGAACAGAAGGAGCAGGCACAGCAGTCCTACGACCCGCAAACGACGGCCAGAAACCCATCACCCGCGCCGCAAAACCCCCCAAACCGAGCCAAGAGCCCTGCTAGACCTCCTCGATCTCGCCCTCCTCCGACCCGCTCTGCAACGCCGGCGGTTCCTCCTTCGGCAGCGCCGGGTCAGGGACGGGTGTGCGTGTAGCTTGGCGCGGACGCTGCGAAAAAGAACACACATCACGTTAGCAAGTCATCTTCACACGAAGGATGATGTGGACGGGCATCCCAGGGGAAAACAACGTACCTTGACATCCCGTCGACTGCCCATACTCCCCTCACTGTCCCTCCGCTTGCGAATCGACCCCGGTCGACTCCCCACGACCTCGTCATCGCCATAGTCCAGCGTACGTCCCTTGTCGCGCGGATCCGCGCGGCTGACGAAATGGCGCTCCCGCTCGAGTTCGCGCTCGCGACGTTCGCGGTCGTACAATCCTCCACCCTCATGACGATCCACTGGTCGCCGCTCACGGTCTCGCTCGCGATCGCGAGGGTCGTAGCGATCGTCGGAGCGACGGTCACGGATGTCCCGCGGGGGAGGCGTGAGGCCGAAGGAAGCCTTGCGGGAGGAACGGACTCGGTCCTCTTGTGCCTTGCGGCGATCGGCTTCGTAGGCGTCGATTTCAGGGGAGCGAGTGCGCATGCGGCGGGTGTCGCGGTGGTCGCGGGAACGGGTGCGGTGGCGGTCGCCTCGGTGATGGTCGTCGCGGTCATCACGACGGGAGCCATTGCGGTAGTGGCGATCGCGTTCCCTCTCGCGGTCGGCGCGTTCGCGCTCACGTTCGCGGCGGGAAGCTTCGCGTACGTCTTCCTTCTCGCGGACCCGGCGGAGGGTTTTGCTAAAGGCTTGTTTGCGCATGTCGTCGTCGGCGGCTTCGAAGTCGCGTTGGCCGGCGAGGCGGACGGCGACGTCTTCGTAGGTGTCGTCGGGGTGGATTGGGGGTTCGAGTTTGCGCATGACGGTGCGGAGGGTGTCCATTAGGTCGCGTTGATCGCGCTCGGCTTTGTACTTGTTCTTCTCCTCGCGTTGTTTGATGCGGTCCATGAGTTTGTCGTAGATCATGCTGAGCTGGTCGGGTTTGAAGGAGGAGGTTTTGGGGTGGGAGCGCATGAGATCGGAGAATTCCGACAGCGTAGTTGTGGTGTGCATTTCGAAGCGCGCTTCTTCGAGGACATCTAGAGCGTCGTTGCGAAGGGAGCGGAGTTTGCGGTCTTCCTCTTCGACGATGTCCCAGAAGAGCTCGAGCGGAGAGCTGCCCGGCTGTCCGAGGTAGGCGTGCAAGCGCTCGTCGTCTTTGATCAGAGGGAAGAGATCCTGCCACTTCGAGCCAGCCTTGATCGCGCCCTCGTCGAGCTTCTCGCGCAGCATCTGATTGTAGCCATCACGGGCCTTGCGCACACGACGCTTGCGCTGAGCTTTCTCTTGCTGGATGACATCGTTGGCGACTCTATCCAAGTCCTTCTGATGGTTCTCAAATGCGTTGAAAATGTCCGCCTTGTGAAGTGATCTGAAGACACCCTCCTTGACGAACCGCTCGTTGTTCAAGATCGTCTCTTCCGCGTCGGGCCAGCTCATGTTGGGTTCCAGGATCAGCGCCTTGAGCATCGTCCCCAACTCTGCCATCGCCTTCTTCTTGCGCGCATCCTCCCGCTCAACATGCTTCTTCTTCAACTCCAAGATGTACTCATCAAACATACGTCTCTTGTCCTCTTCCTCGCCAGCCGCCTTGAACACAATCTCCCGCTCAATCAACGGCCTCGCGGTCTTCCACCGCGTATAATGCTGAATCTCCTCATGCGTCGTAAGCATCTGTCGGAAATCCTCCTTGATCCTTCCCCTCCGCTCCTTTTCCTTCTCCTTCTCCTGCGCCCGCACTTCATGACAATACTTCTCAAACGCCGCCTTCCGCTCCTTCGGATCTTTAATCGAGCGATACTCCCTCTCCCTCACCACCATCCGCACCGCATCCAACCACTCCGTATCCGGCGTCACCTTGTGCGACTTCAACAACTTGAAGAACGCCTCCTCTGCCTGTTCCGCAGTGGCATACTCCGGCTCGTCCGTCTTGATCGGCATGGCACCCCGGAACCCACCACCGTCTTGCCTCGGCTCACGTCCCTCCCAAGGCCGTCCACCATCTCTCGGGCCGTCAAAGCTCGGCTTCATCGGCAGTCCGTGGTCGCGAGTATTATCCCTCCTCGCCATTCTCCGGTCGGGATTATACTCCTCCCTCTCCCTACCAGCATAACCCCCTCCGCCACCAGCCACAAACTCCGGCGCAGGTCTCTGTTGCTGTTGCGGTTGCTGTTGTCCCCATCCCTGCGGCGGATCCCAAGCCGTCACGCGCGTGACCTTGTTGTAATAGTACGTGCGACCATCTTCCGTCTTCGCCTCACTCCAATCGGCCAAATTCGTCGATGTGGCAGCAGGATTGGCAACGGCGACGGGCGCGCTGGGTTCGTCGACGAAATCTTCGGGCGCGGTCCAGGATGTGGCTTTGGTGACTTTGTTCCAGTAGTAAACTCGGCCATCGGCCGCTTGCGCTTTTCCCCAGTCGCTCATGGTGGGCGGCTCTGAAGGGTTTACCAGCGCGGGTTAAATGGGTGCACGTCAGTGAATAGTGCGTGTGTGCGAGTTCGAGGCGGATGGCAAGGTCGACGTGGTGATGTTGTCGTGAAGGTCGACTTTTCGTTTGTGGAGCTTCAGATTGAGGTCGAAGTCCGTGACAGCTGCGCTAATGCGAGCTTAAATACAAGGAATATCGCCGAGCTAACTCTCCGTGCTCCGTTCAAACTGCAGCCAAGCTTTGCAGTTTAACCGAAGCACTCCGTTTGCTCAAGTATGTGGGCCGAAGGACTTCCTATAATAGTCTACAAAGCCCGTAGAAATATAGACTTCTTTTCTAGGGGGAGACCCCCTAGGACCCCCCTTTGCCTGCCGGCGGCCGTCGCCTTCGAAAGACATAGCAGAATTACGTGTAAGTCTGCACGTGATGGCGACATTTCAACTTTGGCTGTCAGCCAATCATTCTGATTGGGGGCCAAAATCCAGTAGACTATTATAGGGCCTTCGGCCCAATTAGGGCCTGAGGCATCACAGCGTATGGATGGTAGGACCTGGACGGCGAAGAGAAATGAAAGCAACGAGACTGTTGCAATGATAGTAACGACTTGATGAATAACAAGATGGGTATCTCAACAGCAAGTAACAGCCTCCCAAATTGGGGCTTATCGCTGGAAACACCACCAACTCCAACGCTTCTTAAGAAACACCATGACCCACTCCATCACTTCGCCATCCTGCCTTCAGTCCTGCACCGGACCCTCGAGCGATTCATCGTACACGCCCGTACTGCATGCCCGCTCGTACACCTCCCAAATGACTCCTCGCTACCAATAACATAACACGTCAGCCATCATCAATCGTCAACATCTAGATCATCCACGTCCTGCACGCTCATTGTGCAAACACATCAGCCTCTGGGCGGTATGTTCCCAATCATAGTCTGGATGTCCTCCATGCCGTCTGTCTCCAGCGAGTGCATCAACTCTTCTTGCTGTAATTGCGTCAAGCCACTGCCAAAGTCGCCCGAGTCCATGTCCCAGTACTGCGTCTCGTACTCGGGTTGTTGTGGTTGCTCGTTCACAGTGCCGTCGTAGGTCATCGGGAACGGGTAGGCGGCATTGTTGGGGTCAAATGAAGGGTGAGCGTAGGGGTATGGATTCTGCATGGGTATCGCGGAAGGATAGTTCATTTGTTGTTGTTGTGCGGCGGACCAGCCGGGCACGTTGAGGTCGGAGGAGAATTCGGGGAGGGCGTTGTACTGAGAGGTGCTGTCGTACATTTGTTGTGGTGAGTACTGTTGTTGCATTGTGTGCATCGTTGGGACTGATTCCGAGCTGATCTGTCGCTGCGCGCTGGCCGCGGATGGTGTGCGGTCTAATGGACCACAGTCGCTGCGGTAAGGTAGGGGTGGTGGCTCTTCGACGTTTCTTCGTGACTGCTGGTTGATATAGCCAAATGGTGGATGTCCCCCGGGCGGAGTCGCGACAGACAGGCTGCTAGCCGTCGCCGGGCTGGCGCCCGAGAGATGGCGGCCCTCTTGGATCGTGGAGCTGGGGGAGGCGCCATCTGATGGAGACGCTGCCGAGATTGGGACGTCACCATCTTTCTCGTAAATCTTCATGACGGCCGTGATCAGATTTTGGTACAGCTGTATCGCCGACGCGACGCCAGGCCATCGTGCGGAAGCCTGCTGAATGGCATCCATTGCTAGGTCGAGATGCTTCATCACGTCTTCGCGCGAATGCTTCCGCCTCACCTCAACATAGCTAAGAGCCCAGAGCATGGTGTTGATCGCCATGAATAGGGACTGCGTGAAGATCCATGTCATATCGACGTTGCGTCTCCGAATTTGCTCACGCTGCATGTAAATGTTGAAGTCGCAAGCCTCGAAGCACTTCATCGCAGCGTCCAGGGATGGCCTCGGGACTTGCGGAGATGGACGATACAGGAACACAATCATGGTGTTGTACCGACCGATGAACCAGGTCTTGTCCAGGCCATGGCCTCCATCGGATGCAGGTGAAGCGTCTCTCCATGCGGCAAGCTTCGCATCCATCCGAATGAACCAAGGATCCGTGTCATCTTTGGGCTCTTTCCTCTTTCGTTGATATAGCTTCCGTCGGATTTCGAGTTGCAAGAGTCGCATCTTGAAGAAATGGATGGCCACCCACTTCTTGATCGTCGGCCGAGGCGCGGTGGGATCGATGCCTTGCGGGGTGATGTATTGGTCGTCGCAAGTCTCGAACCAGCTCACGTCGATATGGTCTTGACCTGTTGCCAGCATTGCAGGTCGACCAATCGAATGCGCGAGACCGTACTCCATGACCATGATGCACCAAAACATTCTCCGCCGCATGTCAATCTCGAGGTAGTCCACCGGCTCACCTGCACGTGCTCGAGTCAAAGTCTTCTCTTCGTTCAGACCCAGCGCCTGCGCTAGGCGAACAGCAATGCCCACAACATAATAGATGGCTGTCCGAGTGGGAGTGAGCAAAGAATACTGCGCCATCAAGGCGAAGCATTGAAGAGTCTTGATGTCCATGGGCCGTACGACCGGTTCAAGGTACTTGAGTGCTGCGAGGTAATAGCTGTCTGCAAGTCCGGCGTACTGTGTATCCATTTTCTGTAGACTGATGGCAATCACCATGCGGCATATGAAGTTTTGGTAGGGTGTTGCGTGCGCGGGATCGTTGAAGATGGCGTCGACATCCCTGTCGAAAGTCGGCTCGTGCAGCACTGGATACATTGGCTGCACTTTCAGCTTGTACAGCTGGACCAGCAGATCGGCCAATGGTCTGTTCGGGAGGTCGACGGCCGCGACGTCGCTTATGAGAGGATAGATTTTCGATGTGGGTTTGGCTTGTTCCTGGTTGTACAGCTCCTTAATCTGTCGTGCTCGCTGCTCCGGCACGATGTCCTTGATACTCTTAGCATCGGTGAATTGCTTTGCCAGCTGCATCACCAGCCGCGTGATGGCTATTCCACTTGAAGGACCCAGGTATTTCGATTCCGACGCCTCGTGAACGCGCACTGTGGCAGCACGCATCATGCCTTCTTGGTCCTCGCCACCATCCTCATTCTCCACACTGCCCAACTCTTGCTCGAGCTCCTTCACTCGGTGCTGTAGCCATACCACGTAGTTCCGGTTCACATTGTGACCTCGGCCGGGATCGTAGTACTCGCATGTCGATTGTGTCCGTTCACATGGCGTGCATCGGGGGAGTCCTGGGTCGCATCGAGTCTTGCGATGTCTGCAGCGCGTGCATGCCGTCAGCGTGTGGGCGACTATCGAAGAGTCATCGTCGTCCGCGTCCAGGTCCTTGACTGCCTTCTTCTGCCCTCGATTCGACGAAGGCATCGGTCGTTGAGCGTAGACGGCCGCCATGGCGCTGCGTGGACCGGCAGAGCAGTGTTGTCAGACGCGGCAATGCGCCATGGAAGATTGTGACCGTATCCCTGTGGTGTCGGTCGTGCAGGAAGACTTCCGGTGCCGATCTCGCGGGACTTGGGTTGTCGTTTAGGTTGAGCGGGGCAGAGTCCGGCGGGCTTCCTTCCAGGTTGGGAAGCCGCGAGGAGTGGAGAAAGATGTCTCGCGAGTCACTGGGTACACAGCAGAGAGGTCTATTCTGTTCCATTCGTTGTACATATACAACCACAGGACAGCAGTTCAAACACGAGGAGATGTGCGGAGAGGAGAGTCGACTCGGCTCATGACAATTTCTCGTGTCAAGCACAAAATGTGGCGCCGGAAATATTGCAAGGTGAAGCGATATGGCTTTCGTGAATATCTCCTTGATCCTCTACAAATGTCCGAGCTCGCTGGCACGTGCAGAGTCAAGTCTTGAGTAGATCACCTGGGGCAGAATAATAGTTATTCCGCCTGTACGCTGTCGGGGACGGCAATTGGCGGACCGGAAGCGATGGTTGGTTCACTTGTGAAGCGAGTCTGAGAAATTGCAAATGTTCGAAATCTACGCGCCGAGAAGCGGCGGCCTGTGGACCACGTTTCTAAGCATATCGTGCCACCGCCCGGCATACGGTTGAGTTCACTGTGTGCTGCAGATGTGCAGCCAACTGGAAAACGGTCGGACCCTTGGGGCGGCGTGGAGGTCCGACGCCATGAAGCCACGAAGCCATGTGGACGCCTCCAATTCGTGAAGGGATGAGTGGTGGCTTGTTCGTCGACGCCTCGATTCCATTGAGCAGTAACAAGACCCCGAAGCGGTGTTTGCTGTTTGATATACTGCGGTCCCTGCGGTACGATCTCACCGGCGGTTGCTGTCCGACACATGGCGAATACGCCAGCCCGAAGAGGGTGTTGGAAATGTCCCCTGATTCATCTGGCGGTCGACGTGGGGCAGCGATGGCGGTAGAACTAGATCTACCCGAGATTGATCACGCTGCCAGTCAGTCTGTGCGATCTCATTCGATCCCGCAGTGTCAATCGTGTCCTGGCTAGACTGCTTTCCGGCTAGGGGTGGAAATGGTTGCCAACAATGCAACGTTGGCAACAAAACACGTGACTTTTTAGCGCCTGCGGGCATACCCGGTGGCTAGTGCGCAATATCAAACTTACTTTAGCGCATTAAACATTAAAGGGTAAAGGATTACATTAAAGAGTTAACGATGCATTTAAAGAGTTGTGCTTTATATAATTAGTCCGATGTAATTGCTAGCGTATATTAAGTAAATTAAATAACTACGTTAGTGCGTGCAGCGCAGCGTAGCGGTAAGGCTCGGCGGTAAGGCTCGGCGGTAAGGCTCGGCGGTAAGGCTCGGTAGTAAGGGTAAACCTCTACCCTTTAACACTTAATAAGTTAAGGATCTAATTAATAGGTTAAGGATCTATTTAAAGGGTTAATACTACCGGAGGCGGTTACCTAACTATGCAATTGTTAGTACTATTTAATAAGCTAATAAGGAAGCCCTTCCGATAGCGGTAATTAACTAGACTTAACCCGTCTACGCTTCTAACTATATTCGGCTCGCCCTACTAATACCTACGGCGGTGCGGCGGTAGTATTAATGTGTTAGTTTACGGTAACGTTACCTAAGCCGGAGTTAGTAATCGGCTATAGTATTTACGAGTTATAGTTAGCGCTACGTGCCTATATTACTTAGCCGAATTGTATAGCTAGTAGGATGTTCGATAAGAGGTAGTCTACTAGTCTCTATATTAGCCGCACCTATAAGTAGTATAAGAACTATAAGTCGTTCGTCTACTAGGAGTCGTTCGGATCGTCCGGTTATAGCTATACTCGCTAGTAGTATTTATTATATACGGGCTCCTAGTTTAATAGCTCCTCTAGTGTTAGCTCCTATTACGGCTAGCTATGTTACGGCTAGCTATATTGCGGCTAGCTATGTTACGGCTAGCTATGTTACGGCTAGCTATATTACGGCTAGCTATGTTACGGCTAGCTATATTAAGGTACTTACTAAGGATAGCCGTACTACGACGGCGTTAGTAATAGAGTTAGTTACTAATGTAGCGGCTCTTAATGTAATAGAGCCGACGGTACTATATACAAAAGACGCGGTCTAATACTACCGGGTCTAGAGTAGCTTAGATATAAGGGCATTAACTACTACAATTTACATATTACGGCGAGCTCCTTACGTTAGATAGTCTAGTCTACGGAGTATTGCGTATTAGGCTCGTCGTCCGGAAGCTTATTATCTAGATTGTCGCCGTCGTCGACTATAAGCGATATACTCTACTAGTCTTCTATACCCTTAATCTTAATTAGGGGCATCTACGCGAAGGACACTAGTAGCACTATTAGTGTTGTTTGTCTAAGGCGGATAATATCGTCGTTATCCTTCTCGAGCACTACTAGCTCTTACTTACGCCGCTCCTTTAGCGTTAGTAAGGTGTTGCGTTTAATTACCCTTAGCTCTACCTACCGTTTCTTCCGCCGCTTTTTAACCTACTACCGGCGCTAAAGGGCCTTAGAGTTTATAAATATATAGATTAGCTTGTCTATCTTAGTAGTACTAAGACGCGTACGGTATTCGTCCTAGATAAAGTTTATAGCGGAGAAGGATCTTTCCGATAGCATAGAGTTAGCCGGCGTATAACATAATCGAATAGTAAGGGCTATAAGGTCTAGTGCATAAGGTTAGACGATATCCTAGTATACTAGCTAGTTGCCGGCCTCGAGAGGCGCTTAAAGATTATAGTAGCTAGCATAGAATACACCCTAGCGCCGCTTAAAGGATACAAACTAGTCGTAAAATTCGTCGTATCGCGATACCGGTACGTAGGCCTTAAAGAACTTCCTTATTAAGGACAACTGTTTAGTAGTAAATGTGTCTATAATGCTAGGGTTGTTAATGTTAAGAGCGTAAGCTGCCTAGTGTATAGGCATCGTCTATATTGTTATCCTCTTCTCTAACCTCCGTACTAGCTCCTTCTCGTATGCGGGTAGTCTAATATTTAACATGCCCTCCTTTATCCTTAGCTAACGTAGAATAACCTAACCGACCGTAGAACGATTAGCCTCGCTTATAACCTACTACTCGTTTAACACCTATAGGATAGAGTGTAGCTGCTCGAGGTTTTACTAGAACCGTGCATTATTAATAATAGCGATAGCTTTTATGCCGCTCTTAGTCTTCTTGCCCTTGTTATTCCTAAATAGTCGATCGGATATGCGTACTACTTCTCGAAGTATTGCCCCTACGAGTACGAGTAAGTCGATAGTAGCGAATTGTGTGCCCTAACGCGTAATGCATACTATTACGAAGGCCTTAACAACCCTCTCTTTAGTGTTCTTACTACTCCTAAGGCTGTCCTCTACGAGCTGCTTTAATATTACTATTAACTTCTTCGACTTCTTAAGTTGTCCGATAAGATAGTTAGCGTCCTATAGCGTCTAGGTAAGGACTAGCATGCCGTCTAGACCGTATATGTCCTTAATTGCTAGCTAAATGCTATAAGAGTCGTAGAAGATAGTAAAAACGTACTTAGTACGAGGATCGTCCGTAAGACGCTTAATAACGTTTCTTATAACCGTATAGGTGTCGATTGCGAGCGAGTTCTATTTGGATATGTCTCCGTAGTAGTAAGACTCTACGAGTTCGATAATATCCGCTATAAGGTTTATACTATCGGCGTCCTTATCCTTTATGTCGACTGCCTTTAAGTAGAATGCTTAGCTATTACTAAGATTCGTATAGAAGTTAGCGATACGTTTACTAGACTTAGAGTCTAACTCGTCTATAGTAAAGTTGTGGTATGCCTCCTTATGCCGAATATCCTCGACCTTCGTGCTATATTCCTCGTATACGATATCTAATAGTCCGTTACTAATAGAGTGTCGAGAGGGGGGTTTATAGCTATAGTCGAATCCCTTTTAGAAGAGCTCCGTCCACTCCGGGTAATTAGTCGGATTAATAGTGTTAAATAGAAGGCCTCCACAATAAATAGCCTTCGTAATAAGGTAGTCTCGCTCGTGGAAATCGAGCTGCTTATATAAAGAGCGCTTCTATAGCAGTTAGGTCTATTATATGTCCTTCGAACGCTATATAGTCTCCTCTTCTCCCGTAACGAATGCCTTATAAGCCTTACATACGGTAAGGTGCTTCTCCTTACGTATTATGCTATTATCCGCTACCTTATAGTCCTTATAGTAGTTATATATAGATATCTTCGTCTTGCCGTCGAACTCGTATCGAGAGAACTATAGCGCTTCGTAGCTATAAGAGCGAGGTATAGTAGCGGCGGTAATAATAGACCGAGGGCGTAGGCGAGGACGTATAGCGATATAACGTATATAGAGGGTAAGGTTGTAAACGGAGGGTGTGTATAGAGGGCAATATTACGTAAGGAACGCGGAACGCGTATTGCTCGATTAAGGTTTGAAGTTATATAATATCCTAAACCCTTTAAATTAGGGGCCGATATTAAAGGGTTTAAGATACATTAAAGGGTTAATGTTGCGGTTAGCTAACTATACGATTGTTGCTGCTATTTAATAAGCTAATAAGGAAGGCTCGGAGATAGCGGCAATAGACTCGCGGCGCCGATTAAAGGGCTAAGGATAAATTAACGGGTTAAGGTCGGATTTAACGAGTTGTAGTTATGTAATTACTAGTATCCTTAGCATCTTCTACTTTATGTTACTCTTTAATTTACTAATTACTAGAATAATGCATATAGATAGTTAGCTTAGGCTAGTACGATCGCTCTTATTTATTATCTAAAACAAAGCTAATTATTATAAGGCGCGTTTAGCTTTACGTACTAGTTATACTTAGTATAGCTACCGGCCGGCTACTTAGTATAAGGAGTAGCCGTACGGCCTTTAGCGTAGTCGCGGCGGTAGCGCTAATACGTAGGAGTCTTTATATTACTATATTTAGTAATGCGGTTAGTAGACGAGAACTTCTTCTTTACTACCGGGCTCGCCGCCTCCTATAATACGTCCTCGACTACGAACGGCCTATCTACGGTACGCTCGATCTCCTCGCGGCGTAAGCGACTACCCTTCTTCTTTACCTCCTCCTCCTCCGACACGGTACGCCGACCGCCTAACCTACTAACCGACCTACTACCTAACCTACTAACCGACCGACTACCTAATACCGAACCCTTCTTTATCTTTACCCCGGCTAACGCCTCTCCCTCCTCCTCCTTCTTCTTACCCTCCCCTACGTTCCCTTCTATTCTCTCTATAATCTCTTAGCCTATAGGCTCTTAGCCCGTAGGTAGTAGCTTATATCCGTTCTCGGAGCCGTCCTTATTAGTAATAGGTTAAGAAGAGGGTTAGCGGGTAGCGGTAGCGGGAGTAGAAGCGGCCGGAGGTAGTATACCGGCGAGGAAGCGAGGATTAGCTATAAGGGCTAGGGTATTACGGCGGCGGTTAGTAGCGAGGCGGGTAGCGTAGAGATTATAGTAGCGGTAGAGACGGGTACGAGTATTACGCTCGGCGGAGGTAGTAGTATCGTAGACGGAGAAGGTAAAGGCGCGGAGCGCCTAGATTACCGGTACGCGAGATATAATAGCGGCGCTAGTAGAGGTAGTAATATAGACGACGAGTAGGGAAAAAAAAAACTAGTAGTAGGCGTTAATATTATTCGAAAAGGGAAGAAAAAACCTTTCGAGGGCCTTGTTATAACTACTACTACTACTATAGTCGTATAAGCTGTTACTAAAGAAAGAAAGAAAAAGAGAAGATAAAGGACTAAGGTGTTCGTCTAATATATATATGCCGGTAAGTTATAAACTTAATAATAGGAAGGAAAGCCTATAATAGCGCGGAAGTAAAGAACGTAGCTAAAACACTATAATAGTAGCTAATTACCGGCATCGTAACAAACGCACGCTAATAGATGCGAGGTAAATAGATACTAACTAAATTAAAGGGCTAAGGATAGCATTAAAGGGCTAAGGATTAATTTAAAGGGCTAAGGATATTATTTAAAGAGTTAGAGATGCTCTAATTAGCTATAAACGAGTATTATCGGTTCTAAGCGATTGCCGCTATCTCCGAGCCTTCCTTATTAGCTTATTAAATAGTAGCAATAATTATATAGTTAGGTAACCGAGGATCGACTTTATCTACTACTACTATACGCTACATCCGACACCTCTAGATACTCTATCTACCGCTCTATCTACTACTCTATCTACCGCTCTATCTACTACTCTATCTACCGCTCTATCTACTACTCTATCTACCGCTCCTCCTACTACTCCTCCTACCGCTCTACCTCCTACCGCTCTACCTTCTACTACTCTACCTCCTACCGCTCTACCTCCGACCGCTCTACCTCGAACCGCTATACCTCTTCTACGCCGTACTAGTAGCTATCTATACCGTTACTTCTATCCGCCGAGGCTATCGCTACTTCCGTCCGTATACTACCCTTTCTATAACCCTAGCCGAAGAAATACCGTATTATATAGTAGTTGGATTATTAGTTTTATATCTAGCATCCGGCTAAATAGCTTAGTCGGTTAGTAGGTAAATAATTATATACATCCTTTTATAGCTTTCTAATCTCTATAACGAAATACTAGTAATATATACTATATAAATAATGCCCGCTTCTTTTTTACCCTTCTTATACAATTAGAAGGTCCGGTGTTTAAGCTATATCCTTTTGCCGAGCCTAAAAAGGTATTACTTCTACTTCTACGTCCTTAATATATCGATATTAAAGGGTAAAGGTTCCTTTTAAAGGGTGTAGGTTCTATTTAAAGGGGTAGGGTTAGGGTTTAGGTAGATGTTAAGACATTTAAGACGACATTGCCGGTTAACACTAGCTTTATATTACCCTCTAATCGATAATTCCGAGCCTTAAGTAGTACTAGATATTAATCTAAGGTAGGGGGAGCGATAGTCGGCACCTAAACGATAAATACCTCGTTGTTAAGCCGTTTTAACGATGTTAGTAGTAAATACTATTAAGTTATAGTTAGTGTTTAGCGCTAGAGTAGAGTAAGGAGCAAAAAGTCGCCTAGCGGCTAGAGGGCATTCGACTACTTTAACCCTTCAAAAGGAACCTTTACCCTTTAATATTAATGCGTTAAGGATGCATTTGAAGGGTAGAGGTTGTTTCTTAGCGTTTTAGTATATAGCTTTGCGGCTAAATTGTTAGCAACAGGACCTCCGAATAGCGATAGCATAACGACAACACGCTCGAAGACTATAGGAAGCTCCCACAACCCTCTAATATGCATCTTTAACGCCTTAATGTATCTATAACCCTTCAATTCGCACTGCTACCCTCGCTGTCGCCGTCCGGAGGTGCTAGGTAAGGTGCAAAATCACGTTACGTGCAGTGCAGTTGGCAACGCGTTGGCAACACCTTTTTGTTGCCAACGTTGCCTACCTCGTTCGCAACGTTGGCAATAACATTCCTATTTCCGGCAATTGGTCCCGGGATGTTTCTGCGATTGAGTTGGGAGTACGTACCTGGCCATGTTCCGGATTGTCAAGCGAAAGTGCATCGTTTAGTCTAGCTCCGGCTTCCCACGTTCTGGCCCAATTCGACTTCAATCCCATCTCCATGCGGAACGCCTAGACGCCTAGACCGTGAGGCGTTCTCGTATATCACTCGGGGAAAACGTGCGGTCTTCTGCCGTTGCCGCGACAGGGTCTCGCGCGAGTGATTCGTGATTCGTGATCACCGCAGCTTGTTGGGCGGTCCCATTCCCCGCGGGATTCCAACCGACCGCACCTGCACAGCCAGAGCTTCTGCCCCGACTCGACTTGGACCGCGGAAGTCACTGCTCGATGGTATCGCTCCAGCGACAAGGCCGCCTTCACGATATACCACGCACACAGACTTGACATGCCCTGACCATCGTCGGGTATTGTGCAGCCACCCATTGCGACATCCTCCTCGGACCTGGACGGGCCGGCACATCTTCGACGCATGCCACTTCGTGCGGCTGAAACTAAACCGCAAGGACTGTGCCACCACAGCCAGGTACGTGGGTGTGTTGGTTCGGTTCGGAGTCGCCGAACACCTGGGCTGAGATGACCTGACCGCATGCGGTGATATATCTCACTCACTCGGCTGCCTGCCATGGATGAGTGTTGGCCAGCAAGATGGGCACCTCCAAGGCGACCGAACAGGATTTCCTGCTGACCACCATGGCTGTAGGCTTCGGGGCGAACAATTTGATGCCTCTGGAGGTCCCCAACCTCAAGGTCTCGCGGTACGTCACACAGTGATGGATATACACGCGCCGGTGCGTCCTGACCTTCTGATCATTCACAGACCTGTGGCTGCTTGCTCCAGATGTCGCAATGCCAAAATCAAGTGCGATGGGAAGTTACCGGCTTGTACGTCGTGTGAGAAGAATGGCAGAGCCGCCGAGTGCTCCAGCAGCAATGATCAATTCGCGCGAGGCAAGGAGCGCAGCTATGTCTCAACCCTGGAGACCCGCATCGACAGATTACAAGCCCGACTGGAGGAGGCCCGGGCGAGGAAGCCATCGGTGGTGGAATTCGACGAAGACACGACCATCACACGACGATCCTCACGTCACGTCCCGGAACCTCCAACTCCAGCCACACCCATCTCGAACCGCGCGCAACGGAGAAAAGAAGCCACTGCCATCGACGACCTGGTATCGGATTTTGGTTTCCTGTCCGTCAACGCCACCGCACGAGACTTCTATGGCTTCACCACGGCCATGTCCTATTCGAGGCTCATCCTATGGGCGTGCTCCAAGGACCCGCTGCCTCCAGGTCTGACACAGCCACTGCCCCCGCGCCACACTGCGAACAGTCTTGTGCAGCATTACCTGGTGAACATCTTCAATCTCTTACCAGTATTCGATGAGGCCAGCTTCTTTGCATCGTTCGACGCCGTGTACTCTAACAGTCAGCGTCAAGTCGAACCTCAGGACCTGTTCAATGTACGAATAGTGCTCGCCATTGCCAGCGCGTCCATGTCCGAGCAACGTGGCGATCAACATTACCTGGAAGCTATAGGCCATGTCTGTGCGGCTCTGGAGCACTCGGAAGCTGTACTCCATCCCGGTGCTATCGCAAGTGTGCAAGCGCTTGTGCTGCTTACTGAGTACGCCATGCTGGATCCGCACCACTTCGACTCTTGGGGCCTCATCGGAGCTGCATCGCGAGCAATGGTGGATCTCGGTCTACACCAGGACCCTCCAAAAGGCTCGCCGATGATGAAGGGTAAGCTAGAACTACGCCGGAGGGTCTATCATTGCGTCTACGCCTTGGACCGATCTACCTCGCTTGTACAGACCCGCGCATTCTCCTTTTCGGATGACAGCGCTAAAGTCAAGATCCCTTTCACACGAACATCTTCCTCCGCACCCACCACTCCACAACCCACTCCACAACAAAAGGTGTGGCTGCAGTCGACCGACCGAGCGCTGGACCTCATCAATCTGCGTCAAACACAGTCGAGGTGGTACCACGACCTCTTTCAATCTGGCCGCACACGATGGGACGACCCATATCCCTATCTTTGGAACACCTGCGACGAAATGCGCAAATGGTTCGAGGATCTACCCAAATCGATCAACCCCAACATGCGTGCATTCTTTGAGCTCGATTTGCTCTACTCTTGCGTCTATGTACTGTCGCCATCTCCTCGGGTCCCGGTCATTGACCCTTTCGCGCAGAAGCTCATCTTCGAGTATTGCATCCGATATGCAGATTCGATGGTCCGACTGATCCGCGATCCGAGTTACACCGCCCCACTTACCTTTTATGATGCCATGCGAGTCTACATGACGGGACGACAATTTCTTGACGTCCTACAGCATGACACTGACGGTCTTCTCAACGGACATGTCCCACCACATCCTGAGGTCAAACCATCGACTGCGCCAGCTCCATCTATACCCGTTGTCTCATTACCGCCAGGAGACACTGTGCTTCACTTCAATGTGGTGCGAAGTATCACATGCATCAAGCAGATTACCGAGTGCTTGTCCCGCTTTGGTATTCGTTGGGGCTACATGAGGTCAGTCGAGTGATCCTCTGATATTTTCTGGCTACTGACAATTACACAGCTGGAACCAACGCTACCAAAGCGAAACTGCCAGCATGCTCGAGGATCTCAACACTCGCCTTCGTGAGATGGGAGGACCGCGCAGACCCAGCATGTGGACCCATCACGACTCGACCGGATCCATCGGCAGCAGTACTCAAGGAGGCAGCATGTCATATCCATCAAATCGCAGCGACTACTCCTCGATGACATCAGTGTATCAACAACCGCACTTGTCGATGCAGCACACACCCACATCCTCCAATGCCGGTCTGGCTCAAATCAGTCCTCCCGCGTATCAACAACAGCAAGCAGACTACGGCATGCCACCGACAGACTATTCGATGCCACAGTACCAGCAGGGTCAACAACAGCAGCTATTCCAGCAACCCGTTTACGACTTCGCACAGCCATCAGCGCCGATGCAGAATCACCACTTCCCACCACAGACCGGCCACGGTCGACCATCGGTCCAATTCGCCAACTGGAACGGCTACAGTGCTCAAGGTGGACATCCGGACACTTTAGATGATGAGAATGCAGTAGATCCCAGCTCCAATCCCTGGAACATTGACCAGACTTGACAAAGAGAGTGCAGTGCTAAACGTGTGATCTTGCTAGTTCGGTCTCCGAAGCCAATGGACGGGCGCGTACGAGAATCAGCAACATGTCAACACTCCGGTTGCGGTACCAGAGCAGCCCATGTCGCTGCCACATCCGAGTCGTATACTACCGCCGGCCGTCCGCCCTCTACCTCCCATACCGGACCCCGCCATCATCAACTTCCAGCCTGCAATCCAGCCAGCTCCCATCCTTCCGATCACGTCATTGGCAATGCAACACCTCCTCCATCACCCCGCAGCTACGGAACTCCTTCCAAACCCGCCTTCAAGCCTGGCTTCCAAACCTGAGTCGCAACCTGCTCCTTCATCCGCGCACAACCCCATCGTACCGGAAATCAACGACCATCAGCGTCGGCTGTACATGGAGTTTCTCAGCGAACGTCCTGATGCGACGGATGAAGAGATTGAGGAAGACCTGGAGCAGGGGGATAATTCGAGCAAGGGAAAGGGAAAGGGGAGGAGGATTTTGAAGCCGAAGGTGGCGAGGAGGAGGGTTTCGATGAGGGATGCGGCGGAGGTGTTTGAGGCGTTGGGGAGGGATGGGTGCAAGGATGGAGAGGGTGGGGGAAGGAGGTGGAAGGGGAAAGGGAGGGTGAGGTGGTGAAGTGTGAGGGGAAGAGTGAGGATGCGGATAAGAGGAAGGGAGGTGGACGTGGTGGATTGGTGACGTGGTCTGGAGGAGAGCGGTGGAATGAGATTGATACTCGTTTGAGCGTGCAGAAAGGGGAGGGCTGATATTCATAGCGTTTGAGCGTATGAGGTATACATTGTTCCGAGGAGAATTTGCTCGTATAGTTTCTCCCCTTGGCCACACGGTCCAAGCGGGCGTCAAGGTGTCGTTCTCGCGAGACTCCACGCGGTAATTGGGACGAAAACGTTGAGTCGCGTGGGAATATCATTCTGGGCCCTTTCCGCGAGAGGGACTCGGGGTGGGGGGCGTCCATGGATTCCGAGCCGTGGGAGTTCTGGGGTTGTGGTCTGACCGTTCGCTGGGTGCTGTGTTCGTTCGGTGCGCGTGTAACGCTACGCTACGCGACTCTTTTGCTTGGAAAGGCTTTGCGAGGGGATTCGGCGACGTTCTTCTACGGCCTGGGATGCACCTCGCCTTTGGAAGAACGAGATGAGGTTCGTGCGGGGTGGTGAGAGAGGCGAAGACGTGATGTCGTCGATTCGAGGAGGAAGTGGAATGTACTTTTGAAAACCCCGACCAAGTCCTACTTCGAAAAATTGGATTCGTCAAGTGGTGTATCTGAAGTTCATTCCTCAGTTCTCGTTCCCTAATTCGCATAGTCCGTGAATTCCCCTTTTCATCTATCATCCATCCTCCATCCCATCATCCATCCCTCGACCCTACCATCATCCCTCACCATACCATCCATCCCCTCACATCAACTCATACCTCCCATCCGCCGCCTCCACCCTCCTCCACCCATCCTCCCCATCCCCCCCCTCCTCCCCCGGTCCTCGTCCCTTCACGACCGCCGCCCCATCAAAGTCAAACCCGCTCATCTCCCCCCACGTCGGACGCAACACCGCCGCTTGTCCCTCTCTACGACTGCGATCCGGTCGCTCCGGTCGGGGCGTAACCAAAAATTCAGACGACGAAGGGGAGATGTCGCGGTAGGAACGGTTGAGGGGGGAGGTTTTGCGCGGGGGTAGGAGGGCGGCGGCGGCGGTGTCGGGCGGGGAGCCGGGGGAGGGGTGGGAGGAAGGGTACATGGGGGAGACGCGACGGTCTTGAGGATCGGGGGAGGTGGCGTGGGGAGGGATGATCCAGCGGTCGCGGGAGAAGAAGGCGGAGGCGGGGGGAGTTTGGAGGTTGGTGGTGGAGTCGACGGTGAAGTTTGTTTCCTCGTCGTCGTCGTCGTTGGGGAGGTGGTGGAGGTTGTAAGGGGTGTCGGTGGCGGCGTGGACGCTGGGGTAGCGTTCGGAGGAGGTGGTGGAGGTGGGGGATTGCATGACGACGAGCGGACGGGATTGCGGGCGGGACGGGGGTTGGAAGGTCGCGCAGGAGAGGAGTTGCTTTGAGGAGGCGGAGGGGGCTTGGAGCGGGGCGTGGGAGGATTCGACGTCGTGGTAGGGGGGGTAGGTGTGTTCGGCGACGTCGTTGGCTACGTTGCCGTGGACGGGGACGGCGGTGAGGGGCGTGCTGGCTCGTTCTTGCGGCCAGCCTGAGGAGGAGTGGAGGTTTTCGGTCTCTGATTCTGCCGGCCAGCCGGAAGAGGAGTGCATGTTGTCCATCGGGTGTGGAGGTACCTCGCGGACGGTCCATCCGCCGTCGAGTTCCGAAGCAGGCGTGGGTATTGCGCCGCCTTCTAGCTCTTGTGGTCGACTGGCCGGTGGTCGACCGGCCAGTACCAGCCTGTCGTCTGCCTCCGCCCAGGATCCTTGGGACGCTTGGGATCCTCTCTCAACCGGGTGGAGGCCATCGATGCTGGGCTTTTCCTGGAGCAACATCTTCTGGCTGTCCAGCTGCGCCAGCCGTACCGGATCGGGCGTCGAGACGCGAGATGCCGCTGCGAGCACGCTCTGCGAGAACGAGGCCTGATGTTGTAGCGTGCCGCCGATCCACGGTCCGCCAGAAGCTGCCGCTTTCTCGTTGTGCATGGATTGGCCGTCGGCTTCCGACTCGCCATCGGTCGACAGCTGCATGTCGGCACCGACAGCTTTGAAATATGATCCGGTGTACTTCTTTCTGAGATGCACGAGGACAAGCGCAGCCACGAGGAGTGCGAGCGCTAGGCCGATGACGATCACGCCGATCAAAATGGCGAGTCCTTTGTCGCTGAATGCATATTTGTTCCGCGTATTGCCGGAATGGCTCGCTGGCTTCGCCATGACGGTCTGGGTTGGAGTCGTCGTCGGCGTGGTCCGAGTGGAGCCACTCGCAGTCGGCGTGGTCCGAGTGGATCTACTCGCAGTCGTCGATGTCGAGAGCGATGAGCTCGAGGACGACGACGACGACCAACTCCACGACGACGTCGGCGTCGCAGAGCTGTGCGTCCAAGTCTCCCACGTTTGCCACGAAGCAGTCGGGCTCGCAGTAGGCCAGGTCTGCACCGTGCCGTCGATGAGAACAGAACTAGGCCAAGTCAGATATGGAAGATCAGAGACTTGTGCCCAGGGGTGGTACTGTGAAAGTAGCGAAGCGGCGGCAGTGAGTAGAGTGCTGATCGCCTCGGTGTCGAAAGAAACGGCGGCCGACGGAGCGTTGGTGATGGCGGGTGGATCGGCCGCGGGTGTCCACCACTGGTTCTGTGCTGTTGCAGAGAGAGGAAAGTAAAACAAGGCCCAAGAAAGCACTGTACAAGAATCAAAAACAGGTAGAGAGCGTGGGCGCATGGCGTTGCGCGCAAAGGAGCGCGTGTTCGTCGTCGATGGTCGTCAAGTCGGGCGTATGTCGTCAGTTCAGCTGCCGGTGTTGTCTCGTCTTCATCGTAACAGCCGGCGAATGGAGAAAGAGAGAGGCGCGGTCGTCGAATCGTTACGGATCGAAAGCGAGAGGCAAATGTGCTGAGTATCAAGCAGTTTCGCAGCCGGAATAGAATAGCAGTGTGGGAGGACGTCCCTGCACACGCACGTTCAAAGATAGTAAAGATGCCGAGCAGTTCAGGTAAAGACTGACCATGGACCGTAAGGAATGAATGGTCCAAGCAACAAGAATGGGATGGTCCAAGCAACAGCGACGCTTTGGTAAAGACTGAAGGGAAGGGGAACCAAGTACGAAAGTGCAAGGAAAGGGAAGAATAGAACAAGATTCAGTCAGATCTCGGAACAGCGCAATGGATGAAAGTGGTAACTCATCACCCAGTCAGTCCCTGTTCCATTTCCGTTCGCCATTGCGACATCCGAGAAAGAAATTGGGTGGGCTCGAACCAGTCGCATTCCCTCGAGATGAGCCTAGGGGTCCATATAGTCTTGCCTGGCCGGGATGTGTACCAGTCACGGAGCGACGATAGCGAGCAGCTATTAGAAGAAGCGCCCAGTCCCTAATGAAGACGGGTCCCGGGTCAAACATCATGGCGGTTTGACAGCTGCCATCCCTGGCTCGGGGAAACGACAGATGGGTCGTCCCTTTCGCCATTTCCGGTCAGAACTCATGGATCGGGCGTGAAGATAGACGCGGGCCATCGAGGCCTCTGCGTTGCGGATCGATAACAACAAGAATGTGCATGTCGGTCCGGGCCTGCCGTTTCTGTCCGCCATCAGTATTGTTGAGGTAACAGAGGGAACGACGCACAGCATCACCACGAATTCCCCTCACCTCTTCGTCCGTATCGCCCCCAGATCCCCACGAAACACCCGAAACAAAAGAGAAAGAGGCGATGGAGTCCTAGAAATAGACAGGCGGAGACACCTCTCAGCAAGATGAAGTGCGTTTGAAGTTCCCCGGGGGCGGGAACAGCCTTCAACTTCATACCTGCGAGTCAAGCTCCTCGTCCAAGGGAAATCCCCGACCCTCGAAAGATCGGAAACACTTCCAATACAAAGTCGTCGTGGAGATCTTGACAGACAGGCCAGATTTTCTCGCTTCCGGAAAACCCCATCCAAGCCGGGTCGGAGAAGTAGTCGTCAGGAGATGAACCCCCCCCCCCCCCCCACATTAATACCAGCAGAAGTGCGCTCTTCTTCAAATGCCCAAGGACGGCGGCCTCAAACACCAGCCGAGAAACCTCCACAGCCAGCACAAAGGTGCCCCGGAAAGAACAAAGCGAGCTGCCATTTGCAAAAAAATGAAATCCATCCTCCCATCTAATAAATCTGCCTTCTTCGGAAGGAGTAAAACAACAACTAAAAAACCCGTCTCAATGCTTCAAATCTCGCTTTCCCCCCCCCCCCCCCCCCACTCTCCAATGCTCGCTAGAATCCAAAGAAGTAATAAAAGTCAAACGAACATTCTGTCGATGGTTGTTGTCGATGATAATGATAATGATGATCCAACGCGTTTCCTAATGCCGTAGTCGCAGTCGCAGTCGCAGTCGCAGCCACTCCCGCCGTCGTACGCCGTCTCGAGGGTGTCCGTCTGTTCGTCGTTACGATCCAATCGGCCGAAGCGAAAGGAGTAGAAAGAATGAAGAATGAAGAATGAAGAATGAAGAATGAAGAATGAAGAATGAAGAATGAAGAATGAAGAATGAAGAATGAAGAATGAAGAATGAAGAACAAGAAGGAAGTGAAGAAGAACCCACATCCAAGATCCACAAGCCGAGAAAAAAGAATACCTCCTCACCTCTTTTTTCCCCTCCTTCATTTCCAACCTTAGAGGAAACAAAAAATATCAGACTTCGAACCTCAAAAAAAACCAGCACGAAAAAGGTCGAGAAAACAAAACCCGCCGTTCTCAAATTTCCAGTGAATGAATAAATCCTCCCGTCTAAGAGAACCAAAATGCCGCGTCTTAAAAACAAGTCTAGGTACGATTTTTCTTCCCCCTGTCTCTCTCTCTCTCTCTCTCTCTCTCTCTCCAGAAGAGAAAGCCCCAATGCGCGCTAAAGTCCGTCCACCTCTGCGATCAGTGTGCAGAAGGAATGCAGAAACAAAAAAGAGATGTCTGTCGATGGTTGATAAAAAAAATATGCCCGTCCTTTGGCGGTGGGGAAATGGGCTCTGTGCTGTGTGCTGCCTCTAGTCGTCGGCGCTGTCTCCAGTGTGGGTATCCATCCAAGTAGCGTCGTAGTCGATCCAAGAAAAAGAAGGAAAAGACGAACCAGAAAAATCCAAACCGATCCTCCCAGTCCTCTCTACCTCAAACTCCCCACCCCCCCAAGGACCCTCCCCTTCTCCTCCTCCACCCGTCTCCTCAACCGCCTCATCTCCCCCGCCTTCTCGTCCCTCTCCATCTGCAACTCCGCCACCTCCATCTGACTGCGATTAACCCTCATCACCACGACTTTGACATCCTCCTCCGCCTCCCTCAGCAGTCCCTCCAACTCCTTCACCTTCCTCTCCAACATCATCGTCCGGGACATCTCCAACAGACTCGTCTCCACCATCTTCCCTCCGATCTTCGGGGATTTGTTCTTCATCAACGGACTGGTGGGACCGCCGAGGGGGGAAGAGGAAAAGGGGATTGCTAAGCGGGACAGTTGCGGGGACGCAGCGTCTTCGATCCGGCGGACCTCGGCGTCGTGGCACGCGAGGGTAGTTTCGGAGTGTTGCTGCGCCGCGAGGACCGAGTCTTCCATGCCGGCGAGACGTTTCTGCATCTCTTCGATTTGGCGGGTGGATTCCTTCTGTTCCTTTTCGCCCTTCGCCACGGCGGCGGACAGGCGGTTGCGGAGATGCGTGTGCGACTGGACTTGCGCTTCGAGTTGGTCGGCTAATTCGTCCATGCGGGTCGCCGCTTCGAGGAGTTCGTCCGAGGTGCTGGTGCCCGGGTCCGTGGCGACGGCGCGTTGGCGGTACTCGGCGGCGACGGTGCGGGCGTGGTCGCGCTCGCTTTCGGCGCGGGTGATGCTCAGTTTGAGCTGTTCGTCTTCGGCCGAGAGGGAGGAGGGAGCAGCCTGGTCGTTCTCCTGGAGGATGATGCGCAAGCCGCGAGTTTCCTGCTCTGCGCGGTCCAGGTCCATTTTCAAGCCGGAGAGTGACTTTTCGTACTGCCATTTTTGTTCGAGGGCGTCTTCGGTGCGTTTGCGGAGGGTGCTGACTTCTTCTTTGAGGAAGGCGACCTCTCTCGTGTAGGCGGTCCGTTTCGGGGAGATCTGCTCGGCTTGGTTTTTGGCGACTGTGAGCTTCTTGATGGCACGCTCGTGTTCGCGGTTCTGCTTCTCGTGTCGTCTGAGTAAGAGTTTGAGAGCTTTGTGTAGTGCGTCTCTCTGCTCTTCAACCTCCTTGACTGCCTCGGGGATGGGAGGTACCGAGGGAGATCTGTCGCGGTCACCATCGCGGCCTTTGATGGAGTCGGCTCTCCTGAGACTGGAGCTTCTCGTCGGCATGCCACTCCTGTGTAGACTCATGCGACGGCCGATCGCAGACGCAACGCCCTCCTCTTGAATACTGTTGAATCTGGAGTGATTACTGTGGGCCTCCCGTAACGCTGCAAGCTCCTGTTGCAACCGTGTGTTCTCGTATATCAATCCCTGGGTATCTCCAGCTTGTCCTTCCAAGCCTTCCACCCTCGCCTTCAATTGCGGCACAACTTCGTCCCGCAGGTTGTCAGCTTCATTCCGCAGCCTTTCCAACTCTTCCCTCGTCGCGCTGTATAGATCCTCAAAGTTCTCCTTGGTCATCTTCTCCTGACTGAGCCGTCTCCTCGCCGCCTCCAAATCAGCCATCAGCTCCTCCACCTTGTCACCCGGTGTCCTGTCAGCCTCTTCATCCCTCTTCTCCAATTGATCCTCCAAATCGCGCACAAGCTCTTCCAGATCCCTCCTCCGACTCAGCTCAGTCTGTAATCGACTCGCAGTCTCGACTTTGAGGTTCGCCTTCTCTTGCTCCACCTTTCGCAACTGCTTCTCCACCTGCTCCAGCTTCGCATCGAAGTCTGAGATCGGATATCTGCTCGAGCTGGTGCCACTGTCCGAAAAGTAATCACTACTCCTCCTTTGACTCTCCGGAGGTGGGAATTCCATCCGTATTCGATCCAGCTCATCCTCCAATTCCATTTCCCTTCGTATTGACTCGGCCAATTCCGAACTGACGTGCGATAGCTCCCGCTCGAGTTCACGAACGTGAGCATTATTCGCGCCATTTCCGAGCAGGAGTGGTGTCTGTGGGTTGTGGAAGTAGGTACCTGACACATTCGCCTTTTGCACGTCGAGTCCAGGAGGTGTGAGCCGCGCTCGTCCTGAACCTTCCAACACCGGAGGCTGTATCAACCCAGGTGAGGGCAGTGGTGATGTGGATCGCTCAGAGAAAGTCGTCGTCGGCGAGGAGTCGAGCGACTTGGCGGCATTGTTCCATCCGAACAACGATCCCAGTCCTCGGCCGCCAGCAGGCGACTTAGGCCTCCTGGAGTGGGAGTCTGTGGATTCCGCGTATAGTGACTCGTCGGTCAGTGTCCTCTTTATGCCATCCTGCTGTTGCACTGTCATCTTCGGCGGTTGCTTGTTCATCTGTCCTCCGCTCTGCACGTCCGACTCTGTACTCTGCTCGCCGCCCTCCGAGGATGTGATCTGTTGTTGCGCATGCGATGGCGTTCTGTCGTGCGCATACTTTGCGCGTACGGGTATGTTGGAGCGCCGTGGGCTGCTGTAGGTGGAGGAAGGTAATGTGCTCGCGATTTCAGAGTCGATGGAGACGTTGCGGTCGTGGGATGGCTTAGCGGGAGATCTGAGGTGAAGTTAGTCCACATGCCGTTCAGACAGCATGCTGCGTATATATCTCACCTGTGCTGGACGATCGTCGTCGCCGGTGCTATCGTACTGGGTGTCCTACGTCCAGACGCCTCGAACTGGCCCTGGTTCAGGCGTGGACTGTCAATTGAGAGAGGTCTCGTCGCCGGATCGGCAAGTCGTGGAGAGGCCTTTTCAGAGCGAGAGTACGAAGCTCGGGATTGATGCCGTGCGTCCTGAGGAGCGAGTGTGTTTGCCGGTGGATTCGCCGTTGCTGGGAGAGCCGATCGAAAGGACAGGAATGAAGGCGGCTGGGTCCGGGCGTGGGATTGAGCTTTCCGTGGTACAGGATGGTTCACAACCGAAGCAACGGGAGCGTTGTTGTGTTCTTGTCTTGGATGAAGGAGGACGGAGGACGAGTGGTGATCACGTAGATCGTCCGCCATGGCGCGAGGGACGGGCAGCTCGGACTGCATCCTGGCGTGGAGAGGGTAGTTCTAGGGTCCGTCTCGTTCGTATTGGATGGTGAGCAGCGTGGCTGCAAAAGCCAATACGAGGGTAGAGTCCAGATAGGACCTGGTGTCTCACGCCACTAATTGGATGGTTCGAGGTCTGATAGTCTGATTATTGTGTCGAGCACACTTTCTTTCCTGAAGTTAGAACCAGCACCAGACGCGAGAGTCGAGACGGCGCGGGAGGTCGTCATTCGAGGCTGCGGGACTAGCACATGGGTGGAATTGCTGCTGCTTCCGCGGCGGGCATAGCGGCTTTCTCGGCGCCTGTCGCGAATGGGTCGGCGGGATAGGAGAGTGAGGTCGGCCGGCGAGGGTTTAGTCAGTCTAGCCTCCAAGCGGACAATCCAGTGAATCCACTTGCGAAGATTGGTGGAGGATTTTGTCGAGATGAGATATGGGTCGGGTCGGGAGAGTCGATCAGGGAAAGGTAGGAAGGGAAAGACGTTGGCCGGCAGCCGGTTCGGTCTCTCTTCCGATGTCCGTTGGTGAACTGATGAACGATCTAGAAGACGCTATGCAACGAATGGTCTGGCCTTCTAGACGCGGTGAAGTTCCCAACTCCTACACTGTAAAACTTCCCCTCGACGCGCCAAAACGTGTGACACGACCTGAAAGGCGTCCGATTCCTCGATCTGCAAGGCACGCTTCCTCCCGCGACAAGGAGCACAGCGGAAAAGGGGGGTCCATTATTGACTCCATCACATCAAGAGAAATGAGTGTTCGTTGCCGAACACCACGAATCATGCACAGGAGGGTAATCTTCCATTGACCTATTTTGGACGCTGCCAATGTGATGGGCATTTGTGCGCGCTTTGTGGTAATTGTGACAATCACGTGGGGAGGAGATTGGTTTGGCATGTGGACATCCATAGTCATGCCAAAGTTCGTGTTCGTCGTTTGTTATCGCTGTACTACATGTCTTCAAATTTCTTGCGTCTCGAACATCTGTACGCTCAACGTCCACTGCTGCCAGCAGAGTTTCCCCATCTTCGACATGCCGACAAGGTGTTTCTCCCGAATCGTCTCAGACCTGATACCATCCTCCTCGTCGTCTACTGTTTGCCATCAAGATCTATTCCAGTCAGCAAGCTCTCACGCACATCATCCGATCTCAAGGACAACTCACCGGTATAAAAGTCCCACCCAAAAGTCTCACTCGGATCATTAAACCTGACCTTCTTATCAATCCTCTCAATCTTCTCCAGATCCTCCTCGTCCAACTTGAAGTCCCCCTCCAAATTCGCCTTGATGCGACTCTCCGTCTTACTCTTCGGAATCACACTCCGTCCATGCGCAATGCCCCAGGCCAACGCGACCTGCGCGCCGCTCTTGCCGTACTTCTTGCCGATCTCGACCAATGTCGGGTCCTCCATCAATTTGCCCAGGTCCTTGCCTTTGCTGTAGATTTCATTCTGGTTGCCAAAGGGCGAGTATTGCGTGATGTGGATGCCCTTGGATTTGTGCCACGCGTCGAAGTCCTTCTGCTGCAACCACGGGTGGAGCTCCAGTTGGTGTGCGGCAGGCACGACGCTCGTCTCTTTCAACAGTCGTTCCATCTCTTTCTGGCTGAAATTCGACACACCGATGGCCTTGGCCTTGCCCTTCTTGAAGCATTCCTCCATCGCCTTGTACGTCTCGACAAAGTCCGCGGTGCCGGTCTGCACCTTGCCCGCGTCGTCTTTGGGGAACATGTTGTCGCCGTTCTTGAAGGGCGAGGGCCAGTGCATGAGGTACAGGTCGACGTAGTCGGTGCCGAGATCTTTGAGACTGGCGTCCAGCGCGGGCTCGACGGAGGAGGGGTCGTGGGAGTTGTTCCAGAGCTTGGTGACGAGGAAGATTTCGGAGCGAGGAACGCCTGAGGCTTTGATGCCGGCGCCGACGGCGGGCTCAGTGCCGTAGATGCGGGCCTGAGTGGGAGGGGTCAGCGAGAGGGGGAAGAAGGTGTTGGAAGGTAAGCGCTTCAGGGCAGGGCGGTCATACGGTATCAATGTGTCGGTAACCGGCTTTGAGGGCGGTCAAGACGGCATCCTGCTGAGCTTCCTTGTCCTGCCACGTTCCGAATCCCACGGCGGGGATGGAAGCGCCCGTGTTGAGCTTGTGGTGGGTGGTGCTGGCCATTCTGAGGTGTTGGAGTTGTCCTGTTCGTGAAGCGACCTGTTGGGATACTTGAGATGCTCGTGCGATTGCTGTAGACAGAGTTCGCGAAGACATTGATGTGAGGAAAGGCTTGAAATGAGAGATGGAGGACAAAAGCTTTACAGCAGGGGGAGCTCTGGTGGGTTGAATGTCACTTTGATGGACCGCAGTATTGCCCCGTCCTGTTGACGTGATGGTGTTGTGACGTAGTTGGGGAGAAGAAGAGGGTCAGTCTTGCCTTGCCTTGTAGCCGATGGGCGATCATTTTATCATCATCGTTTGGAGAGGAAAGGACCACGCTGTCGTGTACATCGACATGCGAGGACACGCATTCGAACTGTCTTCAAGTGTTTTGCGAGTCGTCGGTCGTCGGAGGGGTTCGTCCGGAGGGGCAGGATCTTATCTCATGTGGATCCGAACCGCTCTGTGCACTTCAAGTTCTTCCTTCTCGCCGTGAACACATTCTTACAGCGGTCCACTCCTTTACAGATCTAAGGGTAAATATGGCCAGGGACGGAGTGGCCGACTTCCTGGGGATCGGACCGTTGATCTGATGCCGGACTTGAACTGTGGTCGAGGAGCTCAATCTACACATAGTGCTCATGCTCTCGCCTTTTGACACTGACCCGCCAACACCCTGTTCGTCCTTTCCAAGTTCCCACACCTGCCCTGCGCTCCATTCGAGTCCGTTAGAATATCCAGCTTACGTCACTTCGTGACGTTGAAGCAACAACCTTGGCAATTCGACATCACTTCCTTCGACTACCACTACTACTACCACTACCGCTTCTTCCTTCCTGTCTAGATCCTGGCAAAACTAGGCTTTGCAGCCGTTGAGTGAAGCTCAAGGATTAGGCATCAATTCGGGCATCAGAAAAAAATCGTGACGAGAGCGATATCCAACGGTCTGTCTGGACATAGCACCTGCCCGAGTCTAGAAGCAGCCCTCAATGCTCTCAACGCTTGGCCTGCGAGCTACGTCCCCTGCGATCCCGCCAGTAGGGCATCTTTATCCACGCAAACTCTGCTGACCGACTCCATCCCGGGCATGGTAAGCTCAGACGGCACCTGGGACGATGCGACTCAACTACGAAAGCTTGCCGCCTGGCGATCTGTCTTGGCTTCGAGCTCCTACGGCGGGACTCTGAGGAGCACATCCTCAATAATTCGATGGACCTTCTATATGCCAAAGGGGATCGTTCTCGACTCGATGTGTCCCTTTGACTCGCAAGATGTCCAGGATCACATACGTGAGCAAATCGAAGACTTCTACAGGATTATTACTGCTTATCTCGCATCATATCAGCTTACCATGATCTCATGGGCTGATTTTGAACCCAAGCAGGTGCCAGGAAAGGACGAACAGGCTCAGCAGGGTGTTGGTTGGTCAGTGTCAAGAGTCGAGAGCACGAGCTCGCGTGCGGGGTTTGGAGTCCTTCACTCTACTCCAGACTCCGTAGACCAACCGCAAAACGCATTGCACGGTGGTCTCTGGACACGATACCGACATCTCCGGGCTAGGATCAGGCGCAAACGTGCGGGTTCCGAGGGAGGACGACACGCTGTTCGTGCTCTCGATTCGCAACACTCATATCAGCAGTGAACACCCTGATCGTCCTTTCCGGCGTCTGACTGAGTGTAGAATCAGCCGATCTCGAAAGTACCTCACAGGATACCTTGTATCGATACGACCTCGTCTCCGAAGATCACTGTCATGTCAGCTTACTGTAAGATCTCAAGGTCACCTCAACATGATCGCCATGTCCCAAGGGCCACTTCATCACGAGAAGCTAAATTTGTCCGCGAGGCAAGGTCCATTACGAGGCATGAACCGCTTGCTGCATCGGCATATATAAAGGCCTCATCTTCCTTGATATTTGAGACGTTTCCTCTCAACACATACACAACACGTTCCGTCGCTTTTCACGATGCAGCTCCGATTTGGCCTCGCTCTGCTCGCATCCCTGGCAGTGGCATCTCCCGCCGCCGACGTTGACAAGCATCCGTCATCCATTCAACGCCGGGGCGATTCCCTCAGATTTGAGTGCAACGCAAACTCGGACGACGGAAGACTGAGGAGAAACATCGAAGAACACCCATGCGGAAACTCAGGTGGCAACTTATGCCTTACGGGATACTGTGAGATCTATGTAAGTGAGAGTGCACGCGTTGTCCCGATATAATTCTACCGTTGCTGATACGCCTCTGCCGTAGTGTCCTGGTAAATCGACCGTGTTTGGCGGACATGCAATCCAAGCTCCAAGGTACGCCTCGCCGCTCGATTGACATTTCATATGACTGACCGTGAGCCTCGTATTGCAGTCAGCCGGGCATATGCTATTGCTTTTGTGTTTGACGGATGTCGCGAGTCAGGTCTGCTGGCAAACCACGTCGCCTAAGGGTTGCTAGCTACAATCTGCGAGGCGGAGCTGCTTGGTCGATATCGAAGGGCCGTAGAACTAGCTGGCTAGTTCTACACGGGAAGCCAGCCGGATTTTCATCCGTCTGTGGTCGTGTAGAACTATATGTACGCTTGGTTGCATTTTAAGAATTATCATCCTCCGTGAAGAGGAGACGATCGGCACCTCATCCGCTAAGTACACTCGGCGGCGCACATCACCACAGCTTCATCACCTCGACCTCACTTCTGCAAGAACCTACAACGCACGGACGAGCGGCGAGGAACTCAACTGAATCCAAGGTAGGGACACACGCACAATATCGACCGCTAGCATCTCACACGCGCCATCTACATGTGTATCTCTAGCTAGTCGTCTTAGCGCAGCGAGCTCCGAATGTCCAGGAAACGCCGCAGCCTCTGCTCTCACAAGTCTGGCTCCCCGAAGAGAATTGTGCCATAGCATTGGAAAGCAAGAATATCCTTCTCACAACGCCAAAACACCCACCAAACACACCGCACCCGCAAAACCCACGTCCACCACCTTCATCGGCATGCTCGCACCCCCCTCGGAACTCTTACTCGCTGCTCCTCCTCCCGTCGCCTCAGCGTCGACTCGAAGGAAACTCTTGACCTCGCTCGGCAAAGCCGTCACCCAGTCGGGGTACGAGGTGGCGTCCGGATCGAAGATGGAGCTGACGTGCGCGTCGAAAAGGTCTTCGTCGGTGAGAGCTTCTTCCTGGAGGCTCGTAGGGAGGGCGGTGGCCAGGACGGAGGCGACGACGACGCTGGTGGGATCTGTCAGTCGTTGAAGCGAGGAAGGATGGTTGGGGATGGTGGGCTTGTACGCTTCGGAGATCAGAGAGGGGAAGGTATCTTCCCGGCTGGGGGTGGTTTGCGCGGAGGGGGCGGTGGCGAAGGCGTAGGCGCAGAGGAGGGGTTTGATCTGCATGATGGAGGTCGAGCTGGGGTTTGTTTGGTACAGGTATGTTTCTTGTGTGCGGAGCCGGTGTTGTGCTTGTGCGGCTTGGGGAAAGTCGAGAGCGCGCGAGGTCAAGAGATGATCTGAAAGCAGGAAAGACGTGAATGCGGAATATGTGCAAACGGTGACCCTGGCGAAGAATTCACGAGCAATTGGAATTCCCGATCCCGGGAGATGACAGTAAGCTGTCACATGTTGAAGCTGGACACGGTGAAGACGCTGAAATCTCGAGCGTCGATACACTGATCGCTACAGAAAGCCATCCTGCGCACGAAGCTATTCATCCCCGAACCGCACACTCGACCATCCAACAAGCAGTACAGCCGAGCTGCCCTTCAATACATTCAAGCCGCCACTACCCAATCCAAGCGCACTCTGTCCGTCTGCTCTTACAAAACCAAAAGTCCGACCAGTCCAATCGCAACTGCGACTCCCAAACCGACCACCTTCGTCTGTGGAGCTGCACCGACCTCTGGGAGATCGCTATCGGGTCTGCTCGTCTCCGATGCTCCAGCGGATTGGGTGCTGAATTCGATCGTGGTGCGAGGATGCGTGGGAGTCGAAGCAGAAGCAGAAACGAGCGTAGTCGAAGTCACCGTGACTGCCGAAGCCGACTTCGCGCCGGGAGAGCTCGGCGTGGCCGTCGGGACTTGGAGGGCTGTCTCGAGCGTGATGTCGTAGTAGGCGCGGACGTTGCTCGGTAAGGCGGACACCCAGGGTGGGTACGTGCTGGCGTCAGAGGTGAGGATAGATGCGAGACCGGCGTCGGAGGCGTCGCTGTTCGTGAAATGTTCGACCAAAAGGCTGGGAGGAGCGGCGGTTTGCAGGACGGAGAGGATAGGGGCGCTGCGCAGGGGGTTTCAAGTCAGCCACTGGAGTGATGATTGGCAGGTGGAAACATTTTGCTCACAACTCGGAAATCGCGGAGGCCCGAGCCTCGTCCAATATAGAAGTGGCATCGGCGGGAGGAAGGGCTTCACCGCCGAGGTAGGTCTGAACATCGTTCGGCAGGTCTGAGTACCACCCGGGATACTCGGTGTCGGTGGAAACAGAGTCAACGATACGAGTGGCATCGTTAAGGTCATTGATGGCGGCGTAGAACACGTCTTGAGCATTGTATCCGCCGTCGGGGATGTAGTCTTCCATGACGCTGTTGGGGAGTGCGGTCTGCAAGACGGAGACGACGGAGTAGCTGGAGCATGATCTGTATCAGTCGCCGGCGCAAAAGATGCGGACTGGGAGCCTTACCGCTCGTCTTCAGCGAGTGATCGATAGGATTCCCAGTCCAAGTCGAGTTCTTGCGCGAACGAGACGGCCGCGAAGGCGCCGACGATCCCGAAGACGACGATGTTGAACTGCATGATGAGAAACGATATCCGCTTTCGTGTATGGTACGAGTTGTCTTTACACGTGCGAAGGAGGACTCGAGATGGTGTTCTGCGGAAGTCGAATGGAAGTGGTACAAGGCAAACGAACAAATGATTTGCACGCAGCAAACATTGGGAAAAGGCGGTCTCGTGGGACTCGAGCAAACGCGCACCTTGGCGGGCATATCAAAGATGATCGTTGATGGATACCTGCGCATGAGATTTTGGACGCAGGCCTGGAGTTTTCTTTCTTGCCATCGGGAATGGAAAGGGAGCCTTCGTACGACAGCATGCTTGTTGAAACAAATCAGAGGGCAAGAGAGGATCTCCAAGTCGCACTGCGTCTGCTTGGGAAACATCGACAGATGGTCGCAAGGATCCAGTCATCTGAGCACTGCGACCTCAGACCGTTCATCGACAACTCGGCCAAGCAAAGTCGAACGTCCAGGAACAGAAGAACAACCCCGTCCCGCTGTCACACTCCCTCCTCTATAACGCCAACAAACCCACCAGCCCGACCGCACCAGCGATACCCAATCCGAGCACATTCGTCGGACTCGCTCCCCCCTCACTCGTCTCACTCGCTTGACTCGGCCTGGCACTACTACTCCTGGCACTAGTACTCGTGCTCGTACTCGTGCTCGAACTCGTGCTCGAACTCGTGCCCTTACCCGAACCCCCACTCGTCCCCGTCATCGAACTCCCTCCACTCTCACTCGCCTCCACAAGCGTCCCCGTCGCCGTCGGCAACCCCGCCGGCACCAGAAAAGTCTGCACGTCCCCCGGCAGAGCCGTGAACCAATCCGGGTAATCCCCCGCGTTGAAAGCGGATTCGATCTGAGACACCGCGCCGGCGGAGTTGGTGAGGAATTCCTGGACGAGAGTGGTGGGGAGGGCGGTTTGGAGGACGGATAGGACGGAGAGGCTGTGGGGGTGGGGTGTTAGTTTTGGGGTTTGCAAGGACGGGAGGGTGGAGGGGACGTTACGCTTGGTTGGTTTGGTCGGGGGAGAATTGGGCGAGGGAGGTTGTTGTGAAGGCGAAGAGGAGGTGGTGGAGTTGCATGATGGTGGAGCTTTGGAGATGGATGTTGCTAGTCCGTAGACTCCCGTTGTGTGCATTCAGTTGGCGAGGCTGGAAGGAGGGTAAGAGGCTTGTACAGTAACGACGACGCAGAAGTGAAGTGAAGGGAGTCAGTATAACAGCGATCAAACAAAGCTTCCAGCAAAGAAGACTTCCGATCTCAATCTGTCTGATGTCGGCATGCGATCCATCTCTGACACCCGCTATATGCGAGATCTATTCTTGTATAGCCGAGCTGAAGAAGTGAGAGGCGGAAGCTTGAATTCTGCAACCCGTCGCCTCCACTAACATCCCTGCTCCTTCGGGTCCTTCGATGCTAAAGCTGACGCACTTTCGCGCATCGATAACACCAATGCCGGAGAACGTCGTGGTTTGCATGTCGTACACTAATGCGGGTCCTCGTGGTGTTGACTGTCTCTGGCAAAAGTTGTCCAGCGATGGGACTGTGACGGGAATGCAGCTTAGCCAGAACGGCGCAATGCGATGGCGGCAAACAACGCGATGTTTGATGTCAACCAATTGTGGCTCTTGGAAAATATCGTGCATCTGATCTTGATACTCGTACAAGACCTAAAATCGGTCGACAATTCGTAGGTCCGCGCCTGAAACGTGATTCACACATGTCTCATGTCTGCTGAAACGAGCGTCTTCAAACTCGACATCCCAATCATGACCTTGATCCTCCATCCTGAGGGACGGCGGCACAGGACTTCATCTCTCGAGCTCATACTACCTTGCTCTTCTCACACTACCATTGACCCTTGTATCCGGACCGGATCTCTCCATTCCTTCCGGCACCGAGCGCCTGGATATAGCGCTGCGTCTTGCAACGCGGATGACTTTTACAGTATTGCCAAACGCCACAGCCACGGCTTGTGAGTCTAAAGTCACGATCGGGCCTGGATTGCTGACGTACAACGCATTCTCATCGTCAAAGGTCCCGTCGGAAGCGAGCTTCAGGTCCAAGGTCTCCAGCTCTCCCTCGCTCGACAACTTGTACACTTCCCATGCTTCGTCCTGGAGTTTTTCTTGATGATTGCTTCGTCCGTGGCGGCGTTGCTTCGGTCGGGATGTTGTGAATCCCCGCCCGGTCGTGGTGACATCCTCGTGCAAGTGCCCGCCTTCCGGCTTGCGTCTACGTAGTCCCAGAATAGCCTGCGAGTCGGTCATTGCCCAGCTCCCAGGAGCGCTGAGAGGATGTCTCTCCTTTCGTGGGCTGCTGACTGGTCTGCACTCGGGAGTTGTCAGGTCGAGGCACATGCAGGCATCAGTGCTATCGTCGGCGTTCCAAGCTGTGAGAACACATTCGTCCTTGCCGACTGTAGCGCTAGCAACTGTGATTGTGCACAAGGCTGGGCCACAACATTCAGGGCAAGTCTTGCTCTTTTCGATAATGACTCTATTCAATCGGTCTCCGGAGGAGGCGATGTCCAGACGCCCAACACCGTATAGCGTGCTACTGTGCAGCAACAGCGCCAATGTCGAAGTTGTGACAATCAGCAACTCAGTATCAATGAACTTGTGCAATTGCAGACTGATCGGGCGTCCTTTGTCTTCGGCATTGTCGATCTGCAATTGTCGCGCAGCTGATTGAACCCAAGTACCACCCGACCAAGCGAAGGAGATGATGCGTCCATCCTCAGTCACTACGTAGAGTTGTCGGCCTCCTGGATGACTGTCGGCTATCATTGCTCCAACCAGCGACATGTTAGAGAGATCAGCTCCGCTCGAGGTGCCGTCGTCCATGCAGCACATAGCCAAGCGTCCAGCGGACGTCAATGCCACTAGGTAAAGCTTCGTCCCGCCCGCTACCGGCATGGAAACAAAGCTGAAGATCAAAGCAGGATGATCGTCCGGATACTGTATGGCTCTGGAGGTGAAGGATCCCGATGACGTGTTGTATGTAGAGATGCGGTCGTCACCACAGTGACATGCAATCCACTCGCCGGTTCCATCGATGGCGACGTGACGGATGGGCCAAGTGAGATCACCAGTGAAGTCTGACGAGACTGAAATGGTTTGATGCGTCTGCTGCGTCCTGTCCATCACAGAGATGGCGATTGTGCGGTCCAGGCCAACAGTGAGAAAATGTCCGTTCTCACTGCTCACCAGCTTCACAACATCGAGCTTATGTGGAAGCGAGACATTCTGCACCATTAATCGATCCTCCAGCTGTTCCAGAGCGATGTCGTTGTCTTCATCGCCTGCTTGATTGTATAGCAAATAATTCATCAGCACGAAAACGAACGCAACAATGAACACCACAGCAACGGCGACCGGATAGAGGTGAGTGGTGGCGAAGCTGCGGAGCGCATAAGTCAAAGGCTCGTCCGCTGTCGAGGCTCCCGATCTGTCGGAGCCACCAAGGACGACGACCAGCGGGGTGGAAATACGGACAACGAGGCTGTCCGCGCCGGGTTTTGCAAGCTTGATAACTTCTCTTGCCGTCTCAAGCTCCTGCGTGCGCATCCATTCGCCAGGACTTAACGTTGCATTCATCGCGGGAGCGGGAAAAGGCTCTAGAGCATTGGCTGCTGAACCTTGGCCACGTTCCAGTCCCAATAGTTGACGAAGATTCGTGCCTTGCTCGTGATGTTCTGAAAAGTGGTAGTTCAAGGAGAGGATGAATGTCGTGGTGACAACTGTGCCGGCCATGCGGGTGCTGAAAGGTAATCGTCCGTGCACCAAAGCATCGAACCAAGTGTCACTGGGCGACGACGGGCGTCGACGATGGCGAATCCGAGGTTGACTGTGTCTCGCAGCAAGCGCGTCTTGAAGTTCAAGACGATGTATGTCTACATTGAGGACGGCCACGAAGAATGTCAGTAAGAAGAACGCATCGAACAGCGTAGCGATCGCGGCAAAGGCGCAGAAAGCCGCCACCCCCGGAGACACCACAGTGGATAAAATCGACAATATAGCCAAGTTTTGTAGAGCTGCGGCCGCAGAGATTGGTCCAATGTCAGCCATGCCATTGGCGATTCTCAAATCCGTCGACATGGCTGGCGGGTAGGCAAGAACAGCGTTGATCAGTCTGAACATGTTCTCCACACCAAACACAAGCACTACAAAAGGGTAGGCGTTGTGTGGGATGGTCGAGAGGTTAATCTTGAGAATACCACAAATCGTGAAGCTGGCCAGGATCGAGCAGGTCATTTGTGTGATGGCCGTGACTACCAGACCGAACCGACTGTGGAACGCCCTCATCCTGCGCAGACTGACGAGGACGTAGAGGGCCATACATCCGTATGCGATGGCAAGAGCAGAATGTTCTCGTAGAGTGACAGGTTTCAGGCTGAGCTCGTAGATTCTGTCATTCGCGATCTGGCCATTGTCCGGGTAGATGGTGCAGTCCTTGCAACTTCGTTCTTTCAAGTTTTGCATATGTCTCTGTAATTCCTTGCCCGTGTCGCTTTCAAAGTGATTCATGAGGGTGATTACAAGCGCATCGGCGGCGATGACCACATCCTTGTCGAACTTCTTCCCAGCGAGAACAGTAGCTGGACGGAGCTGGATATCGAGCGATGACAGCATCTGTTTCCGCTCGTTGATCGTCTTCAGCAAATTGGCATCTGCATCGATGACCTGCTCGGAATTGTTCCAATACATCAAAGGAGAATGATATCCCCAGTCCAGCATGGTCGATTGCGCTTGGCCGTTATCGCTCGTCAGTGGACCGTCGCCAACTACACTCTGCTGGATCCTCAGCGCCTGCTTGAGAACAGTCTTGTCCAATGCGTTCATGAAGGAGCCGTGAATCCAGATCTGCCGCATCTCAATATCGACAGCAGTTTGATCGTCTTCAACAGGCTTGGCGGTGGTCCAAACTTGATGTGCGATTGCGGAAAGTCCTGTGGAAGCGCTCTCGTGAAACGCCACTGATGGGTACGAGAAGCCCATAGCTATTGCTACCGCGACCAACATGGTAATAAGCCAGTGCTGAGCGGTAGTCTTCCCATGTCGATAAAAAGCTCGTCGCACGGGGTGATTCGCGGACAGACGAGGTGGCGATGTCGTTCCTCGTAGAGGGTAGAGGAGATACCAGAGCATGTTGTTGTATGGTCTCGCTCAAGACGAGGGTGAGTTCGGAGGGTCTGCGTCCAACATATGATGTAGTTCAAGGTGGTTCGTTTGGTGATGCGTTCCTTTTAAATCTTCGAAGGATCATCGCGAAGCTATGACGGGCGATACGGCGGTGGCGTAGTGATCACTCCAGAGCATTGAATTGTGTAAAGAGACCAGGTGATCAGCAAATGCCATGGCAATGTTGTCGACGTTGTGGGTGCGAAGGAATGGGATGCTTGGTAAGGGCGTAGGTCGAGCTGTACGGCGGCCTACAAGAGGGAAGGTTCGCTGGACTTTTCTCTTGGCGGCATGTGCGAGACAGCGTACGACAACCAAGGCATATTGCAGAAGTGGTGGTGATGAAATCATAAAAGGTCTATTCTGGTCATGCCTACTCATACACATCATGAACCCTCTCCATCAGTTCAAGCCGAAGCAGTGCCATAAGGGACCGGAGCAGCGCTCGCGATGTCGACATAGCCATAGCCAATCATCTCACTGTCCTTCGCCATCTTCTCGCCCCAAGAACCCATGTCTTTCATGAAAGCATCGACGTTCTCATCCTGCGACAGGTCAATGGGCTGCTGGTCCTTGCCGACTTGGCGAATCTGAGTACCGGCCGCCACGTTCGTGAGGCCGAAGTTGTCCTGATCCAACTTCTGCAAGATGGCACCTTTGACTTTACCGTCGATGATCTTTTGGCACAGATCGAATTCCTGGCATACCGGACGGGCGAGGCCCACGCCATCGACAGTCTCGAGAGCGCTGACCATAGCACCGACTGTCTTGAGGCCTCCAGTCACATAGGTCTTCGTCTTGGTGAGGACTGGTGCGATGGTCTCTGCAAACTCGAGGAAGAATGCCTCACGCTTCTTGGTGCTCTCACGCTGGTGAGAGAAAGCAAGCTTCTCATAGGTTCCGCCTGACAGCTCCACGAAGTCGAACTTGTTCTGCTCAAGCAATGAACAGAGCTCTTTCGCCTCCTCGGTGTTGAAGCCCTTGTCCTGGAACTCGACCGAATTCAACTTGATACCAACGATGAAGTCTGGCTTGGTACGCTTGCGGACTTCTTGAGCAATCTCGAGGATCAATCGAGCACGGTTCTCAAGCGAGCCACCGTACTTGTCTGTCCGCTGGTTGGTGGTTGGAGAAAGGAACTGGGCAAGAAGGTAACCGTGAGCTCCGTGGAGCTGGATACCGTCCCATCCACCCTTCTCGAGGTATTCCGCAGCATGTGCCCATCCCTCGATGAAAGAGGCGATCTCCTTTTCGCTGGCAGCATGTGGCTTGGCGAAGTGCATGCCCATGACCTCGCCCTCGAGCTGAACGTCTGAGGCACTGACTGGGTTCTTCTGAATGCGCTCTTCCACCTGTCTACCTGGATGCGAGACTTGCCCAACCATAAGCATGCCGTGCTTCTTGCCCTCTGTTGCCATCTCCTTGAATCGCTCGAATCGCTCGCCTTCGTATGGTGCGTCTCGGGGAATGATCGGGTTACCGGCGGCCTCAAGCTAATGGAGAGTCAGCGGACATGCCTCGAACACCCAGGTCAAGGAATTGTAGTATGCGTACGTGATCGTATTCGAACATGATGTTGCCGCTCAGAATCAACCCGAGGGCACCCTCACCCCAACGCTTGTAGACATTGACCAAGTTCTTCGATGGGACGCCACGAGCCTCGAGGTTCTTGGGGTCCCAGGAACTGATCCTCTCGGTCATCGCTCCCTTGAGGAATCGATTTGGAGCGGTCTTCCCGCTGAACTCGAACTTGAGCGGCTTGCCCAACGCCGAAGCGTCGACATTGTCGGACTGGAATCGTGGTGATGGAGACATTGCGAAGTTGTGACTGGGATGTTGTTGTAGCGTATATGTCTGTGCGGACGAGGAAGTGATTCATATAGGATACAGAGGGGATAAAGAAGACGCGCTCTCGACTTAGCCTCGTTTCTACGTGCTTAGAAATGCAATGGCTCGAACCAGTGCCTGGCGATGGTTCGGCAGGTCATCTCGGAGAAAACTCGAAAGTCGTCACTCTCCGATGACGTTTCTCCAGGGTTCAGAGCTACTCACTTCTCCAGCAGCAATCGCGTGTACCCGCTCTGGCGATTGTCTCCACTGTGACGCTGATATACCATCAAAGGTCATGATTTGAGGAGGTGTATGTAAGGAAGATGGTCTGAAAGTTGACGACGAGATCCTTGCGTCTCGAAGGATTTTGTCAGCCGCCAGATGCATGGGCTTGCAGTAGCAAAAGTACTGGGACTATCATTACAGCGACACAGTGTTGTAGATGAATAACATGATGGCGACTTCCGGCCACCGGCCGGTTCACGCTTCACTTTCCAGTCAACCCATCGAAGGCGTAGAGACGTCGATTCTACCAGTCGCAGCCTTGACTGAGAAGGTCCGCCAGCTCTTCCAGTCTTGATTGGTCCTCCGCGTTGAAGCCGTCCTCGACTGCACAGTCTATGTCTATTATGGCCACAACCTGTAGTACTATCAGCACAGATCGTTCCGTCGTAATGGTAGCTCTACTACCTTTCCATCTTTAACGATGGGCACAACAATCTCGCTCTTCGAGGCTCCGTCGCAAGCAATGTGTCCTGGAAACTGCTCGACATCAGGCACGAGCTGAGTCTTGCCAGTCTTTGCCGCAGCACCACATACTCCCTTTCCAAAGCTGATCGTTTGGCAGGCGACCTGGGCATGTCGTTAGGGCGATACCTTCGTGGCATTGGCTTGGGCCGAGAACACACCTTGCCTTGAAAAGGACCAAGTATGAGCGAATTTCCCTTCTTAGGGTCCGCCACATAGAAGCCTGCCCAGTTCACTTGGTTACTAGGCGATGGCAGGGCATGGTAGGCATGCCATAGCAAGCTTGCGGCATTCGCGGTGTTGCTGTGTCGATCTTAGAGACGAACGCGGCCGTGTTCGATTGTTCAATCTTACCAGACCTGCAATTGAATTCAGCTTCATGCCCCAAACCACCAATCCGTCGACTTGGCTTACCCAGTTTCTCTGACCATCGAAAAGCGCCTTGGCTTGTTCGAGGATTTGCTCATATGCTGCCCCTTTGCTTACGCCATTGGCAAAATTCGAAGAATCGGCGTGGACCTTTCGAAGTCAGATTTGTTGCGCGGATCGAACGTCGGAGATCTACCATGTCATGAAGGCTCACTATGGCGCTTTCAATATAAGGCGAGGGGCAGAACGATTTTACTTCCGAGAAGTATATCAAAATCAACAAGTCTTTCGTGATTTGTGGTTTGCTCGGGCGGAAGTGCCGTCGGGCTCCCGACAACCCGGGACCGGCTAGAACTACCCGGAGATTTAGACGACCGGCTCCGACTCCGAAGAAGTACCAAATGTATCTCATCGACCTGAACCTTTGAATACCGGTTTGCTTCATCAATCCTCGAAGAAGGTCTTCTATCTCCATCACAAAGGTCGCAATGTCGCTCAAACCCTGCTGCGCTACTGGTTCGCTGCACACTGGCACGCCAAAGGGACGCATCGAGAAGCTCCACGGACTCGACTGTTACATTGCCGATGCCCCCAAGGGATCTCCTCCCAAAGGCGTCGTCGTAATCATCCCAGACGCTTTCGGCTGGGAGCTGCCGAACAATCGCATTCTCGCGGATGACTATGCCCAGAATGGCTTCAAAGTGCTGCTGCCCGAGTTCATGGACGGTAAGAGCATATATATATTCATACCGCTGCCTTGCATTTGCTGACACAAGCTAGGGTATGGATTGCCTTTCGATGCCCTGACCTCCCTCAAAGTCATGAGCAGTCCAGGATGGTGGACCCAGCTCTGGAAGATCTCGCATCTCTTCTACCTCGTACGATGGATGGTGCCCTTTCTGCTTTTCTGCCGCCAGTCAGTTGCGGGACCCAAGATCTACAAGTTCCTCGAGGCAGTCAATAAAAACGAAGCGAAGGACCTACCAGTTGGCGTTGCTGGTTTTTGCTGGGGAGGACTCTGGGTGACGAAGCTCTGCAGCAACGAGATTAAGGCTCAGGATGGCAGCAATCTGGTCGTCTGCGGGTTCACTGCGCACCCTTCGATGTTGACATACCCAAACGATATCGAGAAGGTCGTCCTGCCGTACGCGGTGGCTGCTTCCGAGATCGACCCGATGATGTCTCCTGAGAATGCGAAGCAGACTAAGGAGATTCTTGCAGCCAAGACGGCGAAGTCAAAGGATCAAGGTGTCGAGCATGAGTTCGTGCTCTATACCGGAGCTCATCATGGCTTTGCGGTGCGTGCAGATGAGAATGAGTCTCACGAAGCTGCACAGGGCAAAAAGGCTGAAGCACAGGCTGTCGCATGGTTCAGCAAGTGGTTCTCGAGCTACAGTGCATGAGCCGACCTATCCCAGTGCAGTCGGACACTCGGTCTCTGTTCCAGTATAGACGTTTCAGACGAATCATCACCCAGCTTTCATCTCGGCATACGCCCTTTTCAAATCCGATATCATGCCAAAGTATGCCTCAGGACCTGCCTCGTTCTTCGACAACAATGACACCAACCCTTGAAGTTTCTCCATGACAAAGTCGACATCATTGACCAGCCCAGGAGGTTTGCGTACAACGGTGATCCACTTCCACGAATCGTCCACTTGCCACGGCTCGTGCCTTTTCGCACGCTTGATCGTGAATTGTACAGCTCCAGACGGGACACACCGCAACCACAGCGATAGTCTCCGCAGCAATGGAAGATAGTCCTCGTTGTGTTCCAGCCATCGCCGCGCGTCCGACGTCTGAGGAGTCTCGGTATGTAGAACGAAGTCGTTACACTCGTAGAAGAGCGGCAAGCTCTCGGATCGAATCTGTTTGCTCACGCGGGTCAACGCGGGCTGCGAGGCTGATGCGTAGTACTCTCGTTGAAATGCATCCAGACGGAACGTCATGAGTTGGTCGAAGGAGACGATAAACTCGAAGATCAAACTTCGAATTTCAGCAGGAAGCCTGGCGAATACTCCGAGATTGGAATCCATCAGTATTGGCGATGTTGCAGCGTCCGGTCATATCCTGCCGCAGTAGTATGTCTTTGCTTGCTGGTAAGCCGGAAACCTCTGTTACAGAAACGGCGAGAACGATGCTGGGTTTGCAGGGCATTCGCTGTTGCTTTTCTTCCAGCGCTCATCCAAGGACAGCCAACGTTATCGCTCCTCTTCACGGCGAAAAGTGTGTTGTTTCTTCGAAGAAGTGTCCAGATGGTCGACTTTGATCGCTCAGCATGATGCCTGTCATTCACCGACCGATATCGGGCGAAACCTTGTACGACGCCAGGCGCCAAGGCAGCTGGTGACAACCACTCTTCCATCGTATCGTATACACTGTGCGAACTTCTCTCAGCAAGTGCCATCGTACTCAACCGACTACGGGACCGGGTGCAGTCAGCTTGCATTCGTGCCTGGCGCCGACTCCAAGCCCTCGGGTTGCGTGGCAGTCGAACGCCGCTTGCAGACAATGAAGATGAAGGTTGCAGATGGCGCGATGCATACGTGCTGTAGCGGAAGACAGCCCATCCGGAGAGGCATATATAGGCGACGCCGCTGGCATTGAATGGGAAGACCTGTGTAGGCTCTTTTGAACTTTCCCCCAGCCCAAAACAACTCCATCCTCGCCCGCCTCCAACCGTCCACCATGTCCACCGACCTCCAACAGAACCTCGCGGCTTCAAATGAGAAGTACGCCGCCTCCTTCACTAAGGGTCATCTGGCTCTTCCTCCAGCGAAGAAGTACCTCGTCGTTCAATTCCTCCCCGCTCCTCCTCAACCTGCCTACTCATCCTAATGCACCTCCCTCAGTAAGCTGCATGGACGCCCGCATCGACCCAGGCAACGCCAAAGACGTTCTCCGATCAATCCTGATCTCGCAGCATTTGCTCGGGACCGGAGAGCTCATCGTCGTGAAACACGGGAGCTATTGCCGTCACCATTTGCCGCGTTGGGCGAGACTGACGGAAAGCAGACGGGCTGCGCCATGCTCACGTTCAAAAATACCGCTGCTTTGAAAGTAGTAGCCTCCAACGTCGGCGCCAGTGTCCTCGCTTCGACGTACGACTTTCAGCCCTTCGGCATCTGGATCAAGCTGTCAAGGATGATGTAGCGTGGTTGCAGGGCCACAGCGCGCTGGTCGAGCAGACGGTTAGTGGGTGGGTGTATGAAGTGGAGACGAGGAAGGCGAAGCGAATCGTGGGAATAGATTGATTCTAGAGAAGGTAAGGTGAGAAGAGGTCGGATCGAAAATGTTCATCAAGGTGTCTGTCATCAACCATGTCTTCTTTTCATTTGCACACTAGAAACGTCGATAGTCGTACGTACTGTGTTTGTTTTGATTTACAGTAAACGCGGCAAAGGAGTGCTCAATTGCAACTCATGTACAGCGCTAGCAGAAAAATCATACTGTCCAATCCGCCAACCCAACGCCGGAAAGATTTTTGGGGTATTTTGACAGAAGCCTTGAAGCAACGCAACAAAGCCTAGCGGAGGGCTAATCCGCGAGCCGGTAAAGCAAAGGTCGTAAGAACGCCACCCGAGTATCTCCGTGCGAAAAGACTGATACAACTTGCTGTCTTCTCAAACTTGCTCCCTTTCTGTTCGGCAATCTGCGAAATCACGCCGGAACTCCGATGGCCTCTTTGGAAGAGGCATATGCCACGGCATGCCGTCGTTATACGACCGGATGCGTCCGGAGCAGAGAGGGCCGATCGGCCCAAAGCCGTGAATTGTGGCCACGCCGCGAGAGCGATGCGCTGCTCACCGTCCGAAGGAAATCATTCAGATGACGCTCCCGTAGTGACATCCTTGTATGGGATTAAGTGGTTGCTGCTGATGCAATCACACCTCGGCGAATGAAGACACGGGCCGTGTGTAGAGATTCTTGTGTCCTCATGAACTTCGTACGCCGACCATGCCGTTATTGCCAGGACCGTTGGTAAACGCAGGCGAGTTCGCACTTGAAGCAAAGTCCTGCTGGTACATGTCAGTAATAGCTCCATTTGTCAAAGCTCGCACCGGGGCGAGCGTGTGCTGGGACCTCCGGGAGAACTTGCCAATGGCCTGCTGATTGCAAGTCCGAAGCGGCTGATGTAGAAAGTGGTGTAGAGAATGCTCATAACCTTGAAAGGCGAGCTCCAACTTTCCAGGCATGCTTCGAAATGCTCCAACAGGTCCATGGCGTTCCGCTCGTGGCCACAGCAAACCCGCCGGAGCGGATGCGCAGCCCTATCACTTGAAACTCACCTTCCGCTTCTGACGCTTGGCCCCGCTGCCGCGCCTACCAGTGTCGTCAACGCCGCCTGTGCTATAGCCGTCGTCTTCGTAGCCCTGCTGGTAGCCCTCGTAGCTGCTATCGTCATATCGACGCCGCTTGTTGCTCCGGTCCGGCCTCGATAGACTCCTGGGTGAGGCCGGAGCCGAACTTCGCGCTCCCAGGCCAGGAGACGTCTTGGCAAAAGCACTCGTCCCTGGCAGTTTCGCAGCGTTGGGTGTGTTGCCGCCCTTGGTTGCAGCAGCAGGTATAATCGGCTCGTCCAGACCCAACATGCTCTTCCACTGTTCGTGCTCCTGGGCCGGCATGCGACCTGGTTCCATCCGGAGTGCACCTTCCAGCTTGCTAAGCAGGGCTTCTTGCACATCCGGCTTGTCCATCCGCGTCTCAGCACAATGAGTTTGCCATAAAGTTCCGCCATCAGCTGGATTATTCCACATCGGGTCGAGTAGTCCTTCAAGTTCATGAAGATTGCTCTGCGCCTTGTTCCGCCCTTCCAGTCCAAGATTCTTAACCTTATTCGCATAGGACTTTCGCAACACATTGATCTTTTCACCCGTGACTGGATCTTTGCGAGCGACGGCGGCCTGTATGCGCTTCAAGTCGTACAGCTGAATGAGATCTTGGCTGGGATGCGGCCGCGAAGGTGCTATAGCTGAGTGGACAGTGAGTTTAGCAGTGCATCGCGCATGTAAGAGGCGCGCGCAGGGAATACTTACGGGCTGTGGAGAGTTTGTAAAGCACGCCTGCACCTGTGAGTGGCGCTGTTGTGTCTCCACCTGCCCCTTCTCTTTCATGGTCAGTCCGTCTGTGCTCAGCGTCCACACTCGAAACGCCATCACTTTCATGCTCTGGCCGGTCCGTCATCTCTGCGTCGCCATCTTTGTCCCTCCTGGTGTAGCCTTCATCTTCGGCCGCCGGCGTCTGATGTCCACTGTCTCCACCGGCCTCGCTCCCTGCCCCTCGCCCTGCCATCTGTCCAAGATATCCAGCCGTGCCCGGCGGTGTCGGAAATGTTGTCGATGTGCCACTTCCTGTCTGCGGTGCGGGAAGTGCCTGCGCCGTCCATGATGGAGACATCCGCACGCTCGGAGGTGGAGTCTGCGGCGGCACAAAATGCCTCGTCTCGAGAGTCGGCTGAGGGCTTGCAGGCGAATATGATTCCAGTCTCTGACGCTTCGGCGATCGCTCTCCGTCAGCGGACATCGGGTGCAGTATCACGAGCACGCCGTGACCGTCGCAGGGTGATGACAGTGAAGTCGACGTATGCGCTTCGAATCGGACGTCGCAAGGACAGGCGTGGTATGGGTATCGCGATGAATGCGAGGGAGAGAATGAGCGAATCGGCCTTCACCGGGCGGACACGAGAGCGGAAAGCCAGGCCTGTCTTCCGCGGCCGACGGCAAACTACGGCACTCGCAGTACACTGACCGTCATGCAGCGCAATCGTCTGGCGAGGTTGCTGCTGGCGTCGGTGGGTATGGTCGGGTCGGTGGGTGGTGGTGGTGGGTAGACGGTGCACTCGACGACGGCGAGGTTGATGCGTTGGGTTGGGTGTAGTCGTGCGGAAGTGGTAAGGTCGTGGAAAGAAGTGGGTCCCAAGCGCAGTGATTGTACGCGTGAACCTTAAAATGGTCAGGCACAAAGGGCACTTCATTGTCATCGCGATTCCTTCTATTCACGATCGTCTATACTACATGTGACAGCACATACAGCGAATAACGGATCACTGCTGACAGCGCACATGAAGCACCAAGCCGACATCTAACATCTATGTGACGCTTTCACGAGATGGCCGACGAGATTGAAGACAGTGGCCCATTGGTGTCTCGCAACGCTGCGTCTGGACCAGCATCAAGGCCGAACAATGGACAAATAGCATCTCGGCCTAGCAATCAGCCAGGGTTTGACCGCCGGAATGGACCACCTTCTGCTGCAAAGACTGGTGTCGTGCAGCCAACTCCGCAGGCATTACCACGACGGACTGGACCGGCAGCTATCATTGTTTCTCCTCGTCAAAAAGGGAACCCAGTGCTGGAACGCATCAAGTCAATGCCATGGGAATATGGCGATATCGCAGCAGACTACGTCCTCGGCGTCACCACATGTGCTCTGTTCCTGAGCTTGAAATATCATCGACTGCATCCGGAGTACATCTACAATCGCATCAAGGGTCTTCAAGGAAAGTTTGCCTTGCGAATCATTCTTTGCATGGTCGATATTCAGAATCACGAGGAGACGTTGAAAGAGCTCAGCAAGACTAGCATCATCAACAACGTGACGATAGTACTGTGTTGGTCAGCAGCTGAAGGAGGGAGATATCTTGAATTGTTCAAGACATACGAGAACGCCGCACCGACGTCCATCAAACAGCATCAGTCCACTACATACAGCGATCGTCTGGTAGATTTCGTCACGACACCTCGCGCCATCAACAAAACCGATGCAGTCTCACTGGTGGCACAGTTCGGCTCGATCCGAGCGGCGGTCAACGCCAGGCACGAAGACGTCTCGAATATCGCGGGATTCGGCGAGAAGAAAGTGCAGAAATGGTGCGATAGTGTCCGAGAGCCCTTCCGTGTTCAACGTGCAGCAAAGCGCGGCATGGACCTCGAAGGACTGAATTTGTTGAGTCAGCCTGTGTCGAGAGCACCGACACTGTCACGGGATGTCACGAGAGCAGACGGCGACACGCCAGATGCTGAATCGAGGCCTCCAGTGTTCAAGAAGACATCTAGCATGGCCACGACCACTGCTGATGCAGATCGACGACCGGCATCGCGCCTAGCCGAAGCAGCAGTCCCAAACGATGAATTCGATGATGACGAAGAGGCTTTGAGAGAGCTGATCGCGGAGCCAGCAAAGCCACCTCCTACCGCAAGCAGCAAAGACACGACCGAAGAACCGAGGAAGAGAAAAGCCAATGAGGAACCCGTAAGCGACGGGATCATGGCAGCACTGAGCAAGCTTCGCAAGTCCTGAAGAGACCGCTATCGAGCATGGATTCCTTACATCAACAGAGGGGCTATCCTAAGATTGACCGCCATTCGGACATTTCCGTCCTACGACCAATCAAGATCCTCCACCAACTGCTTCGCGAACATCACATTCTTCAGACAATGATGCTCGCCATCTTTTGTATCCGTCGGCCGATGTAATGTGCCCATTTTATTACCACCGGGATAGTCCTGCGGCAACGGCAACTTATGCCATCGATTTTGCCGCTCTTCCATCAGCCGTATCAGCCGCGTGAAATACGGACAACATGCATCGCCGCCAACCGGACCATAGACCTCGGCTCTGACTACCTTCTTGGTCATGCTTCTCCACTCATCGGGACTAAGATCGAGACTGAACGACGCTGCGCATCCGAGGCCACCGGTGTGGAGGTGCGAGGTCGCATTGTTCAGATCCGCGAGTCGGAACTTCTTGCTCTCGTTGGCGCGTTTTGCGCGTCCGGATTCGAGGTTGATGCTTCCGAGGACTTTACTGAAACGTTCGGCGATGCTGACCAGGAGCGTACCAAGCATTTCTGTATTCTGTAGGCCAGTGATGAAGCGGGCGGGGCATACGGGGCAAAGTAATAAATTAGAGGCTGTTTGCATTGCTTCCCGCAAAGGGTGGAGGGCGAATGGGAAGGTGAAGGAGTCGTCCATTGTTTGAATGGCATTGAGGGTTAGGTACAGGTTTGAGAGGCAGGCACAGGCTGGATTGAGGCCTGTCGGGAGGGAAGTGTTCTCAAGAAGGGAGGCATCGAGCGTGCCGGTACCTGCGTTCTGCAATGCGTCTCCTGAGAAGTCTGTTCCGGTGTGGCCCTCGAGGGGCGTCTCAAGCCGCAGCATCGTCGTTGATTCGGAGTGAGATGTACTGTTGTCCGGTGTGAGAGACGGTACCGCAGCCCAATCTTCAGCGAGCCAGGGCTGAATATGACCGCCCGGCGTGAATGGCGGCTCATAGTCACCAGAATTGCAGGTCGCTTCGTCGTTCTCTGCTACTGCTCGGTTCCACGGGTGCACGGCTCTGAACTTGATTGTCTTAGTCTTCGCCTTCGCATTGGAATCGTCTTTCCTTTGGCGCTTCTTCGGCCTGCCCATCGTATTCTGAGGAGAGTATACGCATTCGACGTTCTCTCGAACGCACCGGGCGCACAACGGTCGTTCTCCGCCGCATTTGAGCTTCTTGAAACCTGTGGATGTTCAGCTGCGGTGAAATTCCTAATCATGTAAGTCTGAGCGACATACGACACTCGTCGCAAGCTGCTCTTAGCTTGATGTTTGCACCATTCTCCTCGAGAGACGCTTCGGTCATATTGCGGGCCTGGCTGCTGTCGACACCGTCTTTCGTCTATAGGGTTGGATGTAGACTGAGTGGTCTGGATTGGAATGTTCACGAAAGGGCATTACCAAAGGTTTCGATGTCTATGTAAGAAATACCGTTAGATCGAGGGAAGACTGTCATCCTTCTGTGCTGTTGTTCCCGGTGGCTGATCTGCAAGTCTTGATCCTTCGCGCATCCATTTACCGTGAGGTTGATGTACAAGACTTTTGGCCAAGACCGCCCTGCTACTTTTGCCGCCACGTGTGAGAGAAATGATCGACGCATGTGCTTGTGAAATTTTGGGGAAGCTTTGATCGTTTTTCGAATTCATTCGACTCGATCATATATCGCCGTCCGTTTCGCACAACTCTCGCAATAATGGCGCCGCAAAGAGCTGGACAGAAGAGAAAGGTCGTGGAAGTGCCACGACCCGAAGTCGACGAGAAGGACGATGTTTTGGGCGGGGAAGAGCTCAATGGCGCCTTCGATGAAGGTGGAAGTGATGCGGAGAGCAGCGACGATTCATTCGAGGACGAGGAGGATGATGAAGAGGAGGATGACGAAGAGGAATTGGATAGCGACGAGATCCCCTCTTCTGACGACGAAGAAGATATACGACAGCAATTGCGAGACCTGAAGGCCAACGCCGACAACAAGAAGTCCTCATCGGCACCTTCAGGACTTTTCGATGACAAGGAACGATCGAATTTCCGGGTTGAAGAGGATGCGAATGGAAAGGAACGATACATCTACGACGAAATCAATCCGGTCTACGATTCGGACGATTCGGACGCAAGAGAGGCAACGAACACAATTGGAAACATTCCCATGTCATACTACGATGCCTACCCGCACATTGGCTACGACATCAATGGCAAGCGAATACAGCGCCCTGCCAAGGGGCATGCCCTCGACTCTCTGCTGGACAGTATCGACATCCCTGAAGGCTGGACTGGCTTGACGGATCCGGCGACTGGAAAGCCACTGAACCTCACCAAGGACGAGTTGGAGACGCTCAAGCAATTGACACGCAACGAGCGCTCGGGAGACGGCTACGACCCATACCCGGACATGGTCGAGTACTTCACAGGTAAAGGAATGGAGATGGTCATGCCACTCACGGCAGCACCGGAACCGAAGCGAAGATTCGTGCCATCGATGCACGAACACAAGCGAGTGATGAAGATGGTGAAGGCAATCAAGGAGGGCAGGATAAAGCCGTTCCACGAGCAGACCGAGGAGGAGCGCGAGCAAGAGGAGGCTGAGCGGGAGTTTGCGAGCTTCGATATCTGGGCGAACGAGGCACCACGACCGGACCACATCATGAATGTGCCTGCGCCGAAGCTCCCACCGCCTGGATACGAGGAAAGCTATCACCCACCTCCGGAGTACCTGCCCGATAAGCACGAGAGAGAAGAGTGGGAGCAACAGGATGAAGAGGATCGAGACCGCGATTTTCTGCCTCAGGATCACTCTTCTTTGCGGACGGTACCTGGATATGAAAAGTTCGTAAAGGAGAAGTTCGAGCGTTGTCTCGACCTGTACCTGGCGCCCAGAGTGAGAAGAAGCAAGTTGAATATCGACCCCGAATCGCTTCTGCCGAAGCTGCCAGATCCGTCTGAGCTGAAACCCTTCCCTACGACCTGCCACAAGACTTTCACCGGCCACGAAGGTCGAGTACGGAGCATTGCTGTTCATCCGGTTGGCAGATACGTGGCGTCTGGAGGAGACGATGGCACCGCTCGAGTCTGGGACTTGCAGCAGTCACGACAAGTGTGGAGAATTCGGCTTTCCACTACCGAGCCCGTGAATGTGGTGACCTGGAGACCTGGCCAGACCACAAATATATTGGCGGTATGCTGTGGCGAGACCGTCTATTTCATCGTGCCTCAAATGGACTCCGATGATGATGACATCGAAGCGGCAAGCCGTGAAGTGCTGGACTCTGGCTACGGCTTTGCCGCAGCGAATCCCGCGAAGACCGCAGCAGGCAAGGACAAGGTTGTTTCAGCTCAGTGGGCTCGACCTCCGACCACTCTACAAGACAAGGGCGTTGTTCTCACATTGACTCTTCGCTCAAGTCCAAAGACGCTCGCATGGCATCGTCGCGGCGAGTACTTCTCGACCGTCTCACCGAACACAAGCTCGACCTCCACCGCCGTTGCGATCCACACACTCAGCAAACACCAGACCCAGTACCCATTCAAGCGTCTAAAGGGCCTCGCACAGACAGTCTGCTTCCACCCGAGCAAACCACTCTTCTTCGTCGCAACCCGGCAACGAGTCCGCATCTACGACCTCCAAGCGCAGAAGATGGAGAAGGAACTCATGCCCGGCGCGCGATGGATCAGTGGCATCAGTCTACATCCCATGGGATCTAACTTGCTCATCTCATCGTATGACAAACGTTTGCTATGGCACGATCTTGACTTGGGCAACAAACCATACAAGACTCTGCGATACCACTCCAAAGCTATCCGAACTGTGAAGTTCCATACCAGTTATCCGCTCTTTGCGGATGCGAGTGACGATGGTACTTTGCAGATCTTCCATGGCAAGGTGGTGGGCGATAGCATGGAGAACGCGACGGTGGTGCCGTTGAAGGTTCTCAAGGGACACAAGGTCAAGAGCGATCTGGGTGTTTTGGACTTGGAGTGGCATCCCGTTGAGGCGTGGATTGTTAGTGCTGGTGCAGACGGGTGTGTACGACTCTGGACGTAGGGTAGAGGTAGTGATAGACCGCTCGGATGTACGACGTACAGATCTGTACCATCTTTCTTCAGAAAAGATGTGTTCCGTCCGACTTCTGGAACGATATAATTTCGTAGCTAAGGGGCGGGGCACACATGAGTCCTGCGTACATTGTATCATGGAAGTATAGCAAAAGGACAAGAATCGAACACGAACACACATGATTGACAGCATCTCCTTGCATTTCTGTCCACGTACTGCATTCCGTCCTCTTCCTACTAGCATATATCCCAAACAAGGGGTACCTTCCTCGGCTGAAACTCGTTCAGACGGAGATTCCTCAGTTCGACCACCATGGAAATATAGGCCGGACTTCTGGGCGGCTGCATTGCTCCCAACTACCTCCATCATGTCAGCAACCTTACTCGCCAATGAATTGAGCAACCTCGCGTCCGAAGCGAAACGAAAGAACGCAGATCTCCGGACTGCAGCCGAGAAGTCGCTGCAGGACCTGAAGTCACTCCCTACAACTTCTGAGCAGCAACTTGCTGCTGGTAAGCTTCGAGCCCAGACGCAGCTTCAAGAAATCCAGACTAACAGAACAAGATCTCAGCCGTCGACCAGCCTTTATAGAACCTTTCCTCATTGCCTGTGGAACGCGAAACCCGAAATTTGCTGGACCTGGCATTGTCTGCTTACAGAAATTGGTCATCGCGAAAGGACTGCCCAAAGCACGATTACAAGATGCTCTGGAAGCATTCAATGCATGCACGGATCTCGGGCAAGACATTCAGTTGAAGATTCTCCAGGCTCTGCCTTCTCTTCTCGCCAACTATGGTACGGATCTAGAGGGAGACCTCTTGAGCTCGGCGCTACAGGTGTGTTCTTCGCTGCAGGCGGCGAAGGCTTCGACTGTTAGTGGTGTAGCGGCTGCGACGCTACAACAGTTGGTCACGACAGTATTTGAGAAGGTCGCAAGTGAGGACGAGAACGCTGGCACCGACGCTGGCACCACCGAGATTCCTGGAGACAACGGACCGCTTCATCTCAAGCCGGCTGCATTCGATGCCTACAGGGTCTTTCGAGACTTGGCTTTGGCGGCTGATGAGCGAAAAACGAAATTCGTCCAGTTCACTTCGCTCTCCGTGGACTCTAGCTTGGAGCTCATCTGGTCATGCCTGGACTCAAACCCCGAGCTGTTCGGCGCCCACGATGAGCTGATGTCTATAATCCGGGCGAACATCTTCCCTTTGATCATCAGAGTACTTTCCGAGCGGCTGTCGTTCCCTGTCACGCTCCGTCTGGTGCGTATCCTGAGACTCATCCTGGACAGCTTTCTCATCCAGTTTCCTGGAGACTGCGAGGCTGCTCTGAGCCTCTGCACGCAGTGTCTAGAGTCTGACGTTCCGGCATGGAAGCGAGCGGTGGTCATGGAACTCTTGCGAGAGTTCTTCGCCGATAGCAGTCATGTCATCGATGCATACGAAGTCATCGACATGCGAGAAGGGGGCAAGCCGGTCGTGCAGGACATTATATCATCATTCGTAAGACTGTCGACTGAGAAGCCTGCAGTCATTGGCCTTGGACAGCAGTCCACTGTACCCACGGGTCCCTCCACCAATGTTGAATCAAGCGCAGATCAGGCCACACTCGAAGCCACTGGAGGCATGACTGGCGTCATCGGATCGGCGTTGGGCGTGTTGGAAGTGAGCATTGCCGGTATCAGCTCGCGATGGAGCATACCCAGGTCGCCGTATATGGAGCAGCTGGATAAGAGCGACGCACCTGCTCCACCGGAGACGTACGTCTACGCAATGGTTCTAGAGTGCTTAAGCGGCCTCTCAGACTGCCTTGCGAGGGTGATCCTCCCACTGACGGTGCAACACGAGAAGTCGCGAAACAAAGGATCAAATGGGACATCTGCTGGACGGGGGAGGTCACAATCCTTCCGCACTGGTGCTGTACCGCTCAACCCTCTCGAGGCCAAAGACGCTCCATACGCCGCGAGAGTAAATGCAGTGGCCGGTATCGTGGACTCTTGCTGGCCCGCCGTTCTGGCGACCTCATCGACGTTCCTCAATGCGGCGCTAGACGAGCAGTACTTCCGGAATCTGATCAAGGCATATCAACGGTTCGCACAAGTGGCAGGGCTTCTACGGTTGGATACACCAAGAGATGCCTTCATGACCACGCTTGCCAAAGCTGCGGTTCCGCCTCACGTACTTAATGCTGCCACGGCAGAGCCGCTGAAGTCACCACCTGCTGAGAGCCCGAGAGTGTTCTCAAATCCGCGGGCGTTGCTCAGTGTCGACAGCTTCTCGACGCAGAACTCATCATCATCAATGGAGCAAAGTAAACGACCTTCTGGGGAGCCAGTAAGGCCGATGCTAACCGTACGCAACTTACTCTGCTTGAGAGCTCTCCTGAATCTCGCGATCGCTCTGGGTCCGACTCTAGGCTCAGCCTTCGTCGTCGTTGTCAACGCACTGAAGCAAGCCGACATGGTACTCAGCCGTACCACTCCTCAACAAATGAGTCGCATGAGCTCTGCATCTCAGCATAAAGAGGACTCTGCATCTGTGGTTCAGGCGTTCAGTGCAGAAGTTGCTGCGGTCGAAGCTGCGGCATCACGGCTTCTGGAAAGCACTGCAGACTATCCCAATGATGCTTTCATGAATGTGGTGAGCACCTTCTGCCGTCTGCTACGCGGTAAGAGCGAACGTGCCGGATCGCCAGCATCCTCGGCCTCGAATTCTGGTCTCTCAACGCCAACTACGACTCGGACTGCTCGTCGCACGTTCTCGGGCTTGCCAGGAATCAGCACGATGCTCGAGTTGCAAGCGAGAGACTATCAGTTTGTCATTCCAAAGCTTGGGAGTTTGATGCAGCTCAACGTCTCTCGCTTTACGAGCGAGGATCCCACAACAAGCGGATGGGACGCCCTGGTCGATGAGCTAACAGCTGTCGCATGCTCGGATTCTACACCTAGAGATGCGCGCAAAGGTGCTACAGACGTGTTGGTCAAGCTTGCCGAAGCGACGGTCGCAGAAGTCACCAAGGAGGAGCTGGAAGACCGGGCGGTCATACAACGTCGCGCCTGGGTGATCCTCTTGCGCCTGATCCAGGAGACGCATCAGGAAGAGGGAGAGTTGACCTCGACAGATCTCGTGGTTCAAAGCCATGCCTTGGAGGCTCTGCGAACGATCCTGGAGCGATGTGGAGACACGGTGGTGGCAGGTTGGGACCACATCATTGCAATCATCAGCACTGCCTTCGAACAAGAAGGCGATCTTCCACAATCTGCCGAAGATGGCGGGATCCGCATCGACTGGAGGAATGTCTCGTTTGATCTGGTTTCAAGCCCTATCGGCCGTGTTGCATTCGCTGCTACCCAGCTTGTGTGCTCTGACTTCTTGGACCACCTGCCAATGAATGACATCCCGGCATTGGTCGAGCTTCTTCACAGATTCATGTGCCAGGCCGACAACATCAATGCTGCGTTGACCACTATCACCATGTCATGGAACGTCAGCGATTACCTATTTGGCAAGTTCACAACCGAAGAACTTACCGCCTTCATCGACGAAGCTGCAGACTTTGATGAGCTTGAAGAGGACTTGCAGCCTCTAGTGGAAAGGTCAAGACCAGCCCAATGGCTGCTGTTACTGCTGCGCCTTCGAGATGTGGCTGGACGACCTCACAAGGAGATTCGAAATGCCGCTTATCAGACTGTTTGCAATGTCTTCAAGCAGCATGGCGATGAACTTCCACCCGCAGCTTGGGATCTCCTACTCAGGAACACCATCTTCCACATAGCCCGCGCTGACTCGTTCCTCTATCTCCAAGAAGACGAGACGGAAGGCGGAGATGGCCAGGCATCGACAAAGCCTGATGTCGACATGTCAAAGACGATCATCAACGGAAACTTCGGTGTGGTTGCGCAGCACATTCGCCTGATCGAGCAAGTCGCGAAACTTGCTGGTCTGTGGGAAGTCTTCCTCAGCATGCTAGAGCGGTACTTGGACGTCGAGGATCATTCTCTGAATGCCGCAGTATACTCGGCGCTGGCCAAGGTCCTTTCATGTATCGAGCCTTCCATGGCAGCTTGGAAAGGCCCAATCTACAGGACCGTCTCACTCTGGCTGAAACGGTTCCCAAACGTAGGAGACGACAGCGACCCCAAAGCAAGTAACCAGGATGCCTATCTGGCTTATGCTTCATCAGGCGAGGAAATCTATCGCCTGACGCGCGACACCATGAGCACCTCGCAAGCCCGCACGATGATCGACAACCTCTACCACTGCATCCGCGGTTCTAATGGCCCTCTCTATGGAGCTGACACGAAGAACATGAGTCCGCTGCAGAACAAAGTCATGCAGTTGCTCAAGAGTATGAGATTAGATCAGCCGGATATTCCGCCTTGCTTGGTCACAGTCGCCGCGAAGCTCGCCACTCTCCACCACGATACAACACCCAACAGCACAGGCACGAACACGCAGCCCACATTCGTGGCAATGGCGAGCGAGGCCATCGAGTGGCTGCAGCAACTTGTCATCGCACACGTAGCCGAGGGAGACCTCCTCGACTCCGGCGCTCTCCTTCAAGCCGTGCAGAGTCTGCGAAGGGTAGTCGAGAGCAAATACACATTCCGACTCCAACACAAAGGCCTGCCCTTGTGGCGAAGAGCGACGTCCGCCGCCGTCGCGCTCGCCGGACCCGTCATCGAGCAGGCGGAGAGCTCGAGCACAGACGCCGGTTCGAGGAAGGAGATCTGGTCGGAATACGTGGGCATCATCAGCGGCGTGGTGAGAGCCCATGACTTGCACTTGGTGGACGAATCGACGACGGTACACGACGACCAGATGTTCGACATGGAAAGCTTCAAGGCTCTACAAGCTGTGCTCGTCCCGCGATTGGGGAGTTCCGGACTCGCCGACACGACGAGATTGGCATATACCCGAGCGCTATTCGAAGCGTCACTGATTCACCGACCCGAACCCGGCGAGGTCCCTTCGACTGAGATGTCTCCCTTGACAGACATTGGAAAAGTGCGACGAGGACGAGTCAAGGAAGTACCGTTCTCGTTGCGAGAGGAGCTAGCATACGTCTGCTGGAACGAGCTGATTTCCCTCGTCTCTGCATCGGACGGATCTCCCGAGCGGAAAACTTTGGCCAGAGCTGTAGCGCCGCTCCTCGTCCTGCGTCTTGCAATTCCAATCAGAGCGTACATCGCTGATCAGCCGCTGCGAGGGAGGAGACCCCAGCCATTGTCGGAGCTGGAGGAGTTACTGTTCTCCTTTGAGACAATTCACCACCTAGAGCTTGACCAAGAGGCTTTGGGATCAGATCCGATAGCTGCTGGCCGAGCCGGTCCGCGAGCACATCTGCAATTCCTGTATCCGTTGCTGGTGCAAGCAGTTGCCACTGCGGGTGACAAGTGGTCGGGATCGGAGGAGGTACTGGCGCCGTTGCAGAAGGTCCTGTTGAGTGTGTCCGCCGCTCCATGAGGTAGGCCCTCCGTAGAATGATCGAAAAATGATCCCGCTCTTCAGTCTTTGTACTCCCAGGTCGTGCTATGTCCGTCGTTGATGAGAACCATGTACGCTTCTCCGCTGAACGCCTGCCCGTTGATCGCCACCCATTGCTGACCCGCGGCTTTCATCGCCGCGAGAAGGATCTTATGCGCGAAACCAGGTGGGATGAGACCTCGCCACTGAAGTCGTACGAGATCCTGCTCGGTCGGCTCTCCCGAGTCGCGAGGTACTTGATACCGCGAGAGGAACGCATCGACATCGTCATCCTTGGAAATCCGCGGCGAGCCCAACATAGCCAGACTGAGCCACTCCAGCACCTCCACCGCTTCGGCATACTCCTGTTCCTTCGCTTGCGCCGGAAACACCGGCACCAACGCCCTCTCAACCCGCAACACATCAGCCCTCACCTCCCTCACCACCGGCGCAAACCCTTCCAACACCGCCTCCCCATTCCCCGTCGTCCCCTTCTCCCCACCCGCCAAATCGCAAACCACCCACGTCACCGCTTCCCCCAACACATTCCCAAACGCCCACACCACCCTCTCAAACCCCTTCCTCCCCCTCACCATCCCCTCCCCCGTCAAATCCAACTCCACCACCCACCGCGCTCGGACATGTTTCCGCCCCCACGTCGGCACGATGGGCTTCCCTTCCAGCCCCAGCCGCTCGAAGGTGGGTTTGTCGACTTCGAGGCGGAGCCGGCCGTGGGAGAGGGTGAAGATCGGGGTGTCGATCCCGCGTCGGCCGGAGGAGTGCATGAGGATGGTGCCGGATTTGACGTGGGTGGTGAAGAAGGGGTCGGAGAGGAGGTCGAGGGGTTTCATGTGGAGGAGGGAGTAGGAATGGGATGCACCGTCGACGGAGGAGAAGTGGGTGCGGAGGTGGGTGGCGGCGGGTTCCGGGAGGAGGAGGTTGAGCTGGCAGGATTGTTAGGTGTACTGGTGTTTTATGGGACAGCTTGACAAGAGGGCTACATACCGTATGCGTGAAGGGTTGTCCGAGGATGGTGGAGTAAGGTCGCTTTTTGGTCGGAGGTTGTTCGTGATCGAGAAAGTTTGACAGCTTTGTGCTGGTGACGAGACATTTTGGCTTGGGACCATCGGACGAGCCCAGGTTGAACATGTTGGCTCACTGATGCGAGCTGGAGGGTGATGCCGTTGGGTTTGTCATGTCGCTCATGGAGATGAGCGAGTCGTTATTGTTGAAGCAAAGAAGATCGAAGGGTGAGGTGAAGTTCCCTGAAGTGGTACAGGGCCTGGGCCCCACCGTTCCCCAGAGAGACCTGCCAAATGTATACAATGCCAGACTTCACAATCGATGAAATTGGCAGGATTATGTCCGGGGAGAAGTCGATTCATACAGACCTTGCCTCACCACTTTTCAATCCTGCACAATCACAAAATGACAATCTATACGATGTCCTAGATACGTTCGTTTGACGAGCACTCGGCCAAAAGAACATCTCAACCGTCCAATGCCCTGCTCATCATGTTCCAAAACAACCAAATGTCTCTCATGTGCAGTCGAAAGGCAAGAAGCCTCTCGCGAACATATGCGTAGGTACTTTTCTCTCTCTCGCTCTCTCTCTCTTGCTTCACTCGGTAAGCCTCAGATTTCTTCCGAACTCCCTTGTGGCCTAAAGCCCACGGATGCGCGCTCGTTTCAGGGGATTGATTTGCTCCCGTTTGTTGTCCGTGTCTTGACGCCTTTATCCGTCTAATAGACCTTCTTCTTCTCGTCGAAGCTGACTTGTCCCGGCCCCATGTTGACCAACAGTAGGAGACCGCCCACGATGGACAGGATTTGGAAGAAGTCGTACTTGGCGAAGTCCTTGTGCGGGTGGTGCGGGTGGAGCTGTAGTTACAGAAAGACCAATTAGCGAACCGAATCACCATGATATGACATGTTCCCATCCATCGCATGCATGGGGAGACTCACCGTCCAGAAGTTGTTGACCAGAATGTTGAACACGCTGAGGATCATCACCAGCACAATCGCGCTGAACTTCGCCTTGAAGCCCACAGCCACCATCACACAAGCCACGGCTCCAATGACAATCACCACCACACGACCGAAGCTCCACTCGCCGGCAAAGACGAACCCGACGAACAAGAAGATGAGCAGCACCCGTCCGGCCAGCTGGAAGTACATCTTGCGGTCCTTCTCGTCCAACTGCGGGAGCCCGGCGGGCGCGAACTTTTTGCGCACCCAGCTGTCGGACAGCACCATGATCAGGCCGCCCATAACGGACAGGTTGCGGAGGAAGAAGTTCAGGTCGAAGATGAGTCCGTAACCCAGGGCTTGCGTGACGACCACGCCGATCAGGCCGCAGACGGCGTACTCGCTGTATTTGCGGATGATGACGAGCAAGCTGCTGCTGGTCATGGCGACGACGTTGACGAGGAGGAACATGTGGTTGACGCCCCAGGGCACTGTGTCCTTGTCATCAGCATTGTACTCCAAGTTCCGCCCTTCACAAGCTGCTCTGTCTCGAAATCTTGCGCAAGGTGCAGGTCCTCCGTGTAGATGGGAAGGATATATGTGCCCACTCACTATGTCTGTACTGATGCAGGTATTCCAACTGATCACTCCACTGCGTGATGATCCTCAGCGCATCCTCCAGAAACGTGACGACGATCAAGAAGCGGCCAATGGCCGGCAGGTACGGCTTGACCGGGTCCGACCACGTATCCAAGACGTCCTCAATCTTGCTCGTCTGACGGCGGATGGCATCGAGGGGCGAGGGATCGTTGGTCGCGGAGGAATTCGCGGGCCCTCCAAAGGACGCGGAGGACTGGTTGCCGAGGTGGTACCCGGCGGTGCCTCTGATTTGAGCCATGATGGAGGGGGGGGGGAGGTGCGGAAAGGTGTGAGGGGAGTTTGGTGGTGGAGGATTCGCGGAGGTGCCTCGAGCGTAGCAATGGGGTGCTACGGCTGCTGCTGGTGCGCGGGTCCGGGGTATCGGGAGAGGTGTGAGAAGCTGTTCCTCGGCTGAATTCGAGGTGTATATACTAGGTGGTCGTAATCTCGGACGCAGGAGGGGCCAAGTCGGAGATGCTAGGTGTGAAGGAGAAGAACTCGTAGTGGACAAGGGAACAATTCACACAAGAGCGCTGCCAGATCAGCGTGACGAAGGGGGAGGTAGTTTGGACCGACGAAGGTGGTTCACGAGTGCCAAGAATCGTCGTAGCTAAATGACAGATGGCTTCAGAGGATGCTTTGCGCTATTTGCCCTATTTTGGTCAGGGTACGATGTTGAATCTGCCCGCATGTGTGTGCCCACTCGCCGGATCTCACAAAGACTCGGGGAACTGCATTGTTGGGTCTTTGTTGCACAGGCTCGATTGAGACGGTTCTAGCCCGCAGCTGCCACGTATTTTCATTGCGGCGGCCAGAGAACACCGATGGGAATGAGCGTGTATACGAGGCCAATTAGTATAGGCAATTCACACCGCAGCTCCATAATACCAATTCGTATGGGTTCCAGTATGCTTCCACTCTCGCATGCGCGGAATACTCAGATGACAGGGTAGGACTTTGATCTTTCAACTGCCACTTGCGTGATCTAGCTTGGCTCATGCTTTGAGCAGCTCAAAATGTCCCTCGACAACAATCGGCTGGTTGAAAAGTGTAGTACATGCGCATGCGCCTCACTCTGTCCTTCTCCCTCACTTTGTCCCATTTTCTGTTCCAGCAAATTGATGCCACCGCGCGTTCCTTTTCTGCGTCCCTCTCCCAGCCGTGTGAACTGCAAGGCCAAATCGAGTAGTGTCCCTTTACGCAAACACAAAAGTACAAGTCCATGAAATGATTCGCTCTCCAGTATGCTCATATGACGCCAGAAAGGCAACTCGTCCGCATTGCCGTCGCTCACGAGGACGTTACCCGATGACCGCATGACAGCTATGATTGGAGATCCAACGAGAGCTGTGCTTGCAGAACGTCCTCGGCCTGTCCGCAATGCGTGTAAATACAAGCAGGACGAAGTCTCGCAAAATGCTAAATCGCAAAGGCCTGCTGATGCCCAGAAGAATGGTAGTCGAGCTTGATAGTGCGCTCGGAAGCGTCAAGCTACGCAGGCTGTCGCAGCTTGCGTATTGTCCGGAGTATTGTGCTCACGACGTTCACGCATCCCAATTGGAAGCATCGTTCGGATCGGCGACATCGGCACGCTGCTCCAACTCGTCGGTCAATGCCTGGAAGCCCTTTGGCTTGGTGCCGGGCGCAACCTGCTTGACGACTGGAGCGGCTTTCACTGGTGCAGGCACCGGTGTGGTGTTGCCATTGGTCTCGGTCTGCGAGTCCTTCTTCTTGGACTTCTTGCTGGTCTTGACCTCGTTCCATCCAGTCTCCTGTCCGCTCTCAGTGATAGCTTTGGCGTAGTTGTTATCTTCTGACTGATTTCCATCGGCAATCGAGGTTGCGGCAGTGCTGATGCCTGCATTGGAGCTGCCAGTGGACTCGGCATCGAAGGTGTCGAGGAGCGCAGTGTTGTTGGCAGATGATGCCGCGGCGGATGGCTGAGTCTGGCGGGCGCCATTCTGCTCTGTCCACTGGTTCTTCGCTGGAGCGGCTGGGATCGGAATGCCATTCTTGGCGGGCTCGCCACGAGCGATACGGGCAGCGCGGAGTTGCTGCTCCGCCTCCACCTTGCGGATTCTCTCAGCCTCTTGACGAGCCTCCTTCTCCGCCTCCTTCTTGCGGCGGTTTTGGCGCTGCTTCTTGGTCTCCACAACCTCCTGCTTTGCCGCTTTGTTGACCTTCTCCTTGGTGGGTTGGGTAGATGCGGTGATCTTCAGAGCTTTCGGACCGGGAGCGGTAGGCTCGAGCATGTCATCAACACCGCCGGCCTTGCCAGCGGGCGACCAATCGTCATCCGCGTCTCCCGTTTGAGAAGAGCCCGAGGACAAAATGGGCGAGGTCACGCTCTTGGCCTTGACCGTCTTGACACGTGTATCCTTACTTTCCACCTTCTTCATGTCAATGCCTTCCCTGGCTTTCTTCATGTTCGCAGCGAATTGGCGCGTACTCATATCAATTTCATCGTCGTCATCCTCTTGCGCGGCAGGACTCGGTGATGGCACAGATGGCTGTGTAGTGGCTTTCCGCTTCTTGTTGCCATTCTCCTTGCCCGACGTGTCGGACTTCTGTGCGTCCTGCACGAGTATGCTTGGAGCCGCTTTCTTTGCAGCAGTCACTGGCTTGCGAACAGCTTTCTTGGCCTCTTTCTTGACTTCATCAAAGTCCTGGATCGATACCGCCTTTTGGGCCTGCGTGCTCTTGGGGTAGTAGTAATAGACGAGCCCTCCAGCGAAGACGCCGAAGATCGTCCAATTCTGTACTGCTTGCCAGCCGTCCATGGTGGGCGATCGCAAAGTGAGATTCGTCTAGCTGTCTGTGGTGTCCGCCGTCAGTGGTATGCACATGTGACTGCGCGGTGATGGAGTACTCACGAAGAATCAAAGCCGGCTGATGGCTCGAGGACAGAGGGATCTGATGTGAGTTCAAACTGTGTCGAGGGAGCGCGAAGACAGCGTGCCAACTCCTGGGCGAGGGAGGACCGGTCGAGTGAAGTGAAGCAAGGGTGGTAGGACAGAAAGAGGCGGTGGTATTGCCAAATGTGGGTGGCGGTCGCGTCGTCGCCGAGATCTGGCAGAGCAGCCGTGGTCCAATTGAGGGTGTGTGGTCGAGTGGATTGGCGGTGGTGTGAAAGAGGTGTGAAAGTGTGACGGTGATGGGCGGATGAGTTGACGCGAAGCCGTCGTCGGTTCCAAGGTGCGTCTCGAGGTGGACCGCCGGGAGAACGCTAATAGCCTGTTCTATTCGGGTTTGCCGCTATTCTATGCGGGACACGAGGGATATACGGGGCAGTGCTGGATTTGGTGGAAGACCGCCCGACAATTCTCGTGGTGGATGTCGTTCTGGCGACGGTGGGGATTGATGTTACCTTAACCATCAATCTTCAACATCAATCCTGCAGGCGATGTTCATTTATGTTCATTTGCATGGGCGCGTTCAATGTTGACAACTGTTGCGGGAGCACAACCTCGCGAAATTGGCCTGGATTCATCCCGGCACGGACATTATTGGACCTCTCCCTGTTCCAATGCATCACGACCTACGAACGAAAAGATTATTGCAACATCATCTCCCTCCTATTCGTCCAATTCTCAACGCCCATTTTACTCTCTTTTACTAGTCGCCAATATCGGACGCATTCACAGCACTTCAACTCAACTTGCGAGGCTAAAGACACAAAGTATACACTTCTCCCTAACCCATCGGATTCAGTCCCAATGAAGCAGTTGGACAGATGTCGCATCCTTGGTCTGATGACATCCCTGTACATTAAGCGACTTGAGTCCTTGACCTCCGTGCAGGTCCCGCGGGAGACCACGTTTCTCGGTTGTTGGGCTATCGCGACACGTATCCATGCTCGAGCACAACAATCACAAGTTTCCACTAGATCGAAGCTCGGTCGTGCATATGAGTCCACTAAAACCGAGCTTTGACGGTCTGGAACAAGATGGTCAGTACAGTAGCAGCATGCCTATGGACTGGCGATCAAATGCAACCCCACCGCGATCTGCTTGTCGAATGCATGGGAGGGTTGACAATGCGTCGGGCAACTTCTTCTCAGTCGAGCTCAGTCGAGAGCGGGCTCGGGGTTACATGACACTCATAACGATATCGAAGGTCACCCTTGGAATCATTTCTCAATGCGGTCAGCGCTGCGAAGAACACTGCCCTGCTCGTTGAAATGCTTCACTACTTTACGACCGAATGTAAACACAAACTGACCAATCCAGCATCACGACCATCTCTCCAGTTCAAGCTGATCTTCCTCGCCATGCGATCATTCACTTTGCTGCTATATCATATGCGCTAGTCGACTAGCGCACCGAGTTCAACAGCCATGACAGTTCCCATCCTCGGTCGCATATGGAAGCCATTCCTTCGTCGTATGTGGAAGCCTCTGGTATTCCCAAAAGAGGGCATCATCTCTGTGTCGCCCGACACGAAGATCGAAGAAGAGACTATTCCCGGCTACGTTGCATCACGATACTATCCCGTCCGAATCGGGGAGCTCTTCCAATCTCGCTATCAAGTTGTGGGTAAACTAGGATTCGGGGTCACCTCAACGGTCTGGCTGGCGCGAGACACAGAGTAGGTGCTGTCAATATAATACATGGGTGACCGTACAGCTGATCAACAGCAGTGAATGCCGACATGTCGCGCTCAAAGTCTGCGTGCGTGATGAAGCCATGGGAGATGCGCTGAAAACCGAGCTGGATGTCTTTGAACGCATCGAAAATGCTCCCAAAAACCATGTCGGTCGCAGCGCAGTGCGCTCCCTCCTCGACTCCTTCCTCATCGATGGACCCAGCGGACGGCATATGTGCTTGGTGCATGCACCGCTACGGGAGAGTGTGCTCAACATCAGACATCGCAACGACGCTGGGAGACTTCCCGCAGAAGTGCTGGCCTTTGTGCTGAAGCGCTTGTTCAATGCCTTGATTTTGTTGCATGACGAGTGCCATGTGGCGCACACGGACATCAAAGAAGCCAATGTTCTGCTCGGCGCCGACTCGTCTGTCTTGGCGCAGTTTGAGGCCGACGAGCTCAGGGAGCCTAGTCCCAGGAAAGAAGTTGACGGAGGCGTTATCTACCGCTCCCGGGAGTTGGGCATGCCCAAAGAATTTCAGGCGCCGGTACTGTGCGACTTTGGCTCGGCGGTACCATTGGATGACGGGCGCGAGCATCTTGAAGACATTCAGCCCGACGTCTATCGATCACCGGAAGTCCTCTTGGACATTCCGTGGACATACAGTGTGGATATCTGGAACGTGGGTTGCATGGTGCGTATTGATGTGACCATGTTGAACGAATTCCACTGAACGACTATCTACAGGTGTGGGACGCCTTCGAGGGAGAGCACCTTTTCACTGGCCGCGATCCGGAGCTCGACACATATCGATCAAGGGCTCATCTAGCCGAAATCATTGCTCTCCTTGGACCTCCGCCTCCAAGTCTCCTTGCTCGGGCAAACTCTAAAAGCAAGTTCTTTTCTGAACATGGCGAGTTCTCCGCAGGCATTGCTCTACCTATCCCGAGGCCGCTAGAGGAACGAGAGGTGTCTCTTCAGGGTGAAGCAAACTCCGAGGATCGTGATTGCTTCCTCCGCTTCATGAGAAAAATGTTGCAATGGGAGCCGGAGAAGCGCAGCTCCGCCAGAGACCTGGCGAACGATGAGTGGATTTTGAAGCACACCTGATGAAAATGACTTCTTGCTCATGGCTTACCATCAACGCAGGGATGGCAGGTTTACTAATGTTTCCAGGAACCAGGAACAATCGACGAGCAGTGACCTCCGGAGTTGAACGTTAAGCGCATCTCATGAAGCTACCTCATCTTGCTCGCTGGAGTACTGCACTACTGACTGCCTAGCTAGGTGTATGTCCTGACCACGGGGATGTTGATGCTCTTTCCTTCACTCACAAAGATCTGGCACGTACGTTTTACCGACCAGCGTGGCCTTGGCATTCGCCGATATACAATAGCATTCAAGGACAGCTCTTGCTAGTCACCCAGTCGGCGCAAGCAAGCCTAAGGAACAGTCGCTGGCACGACCCAGCCATGTTGTCGACGATCCCCGAAGCGGCCTCGTCCACATTACCTTATCCTCACATAGTGAACATTAGTCTTTGAACTTGCAGCTACTACGGCAAATGCGATTCCCCTCGATATGATCCCCGCGTCTGCTTGAACGTCTGTATAGCGCCTGTCGTGATCCCATGGTCGCATGTTCGAGTCGGTGGGGCGAATCGACACCCGTATGCGCCTCCAAGGTGGCTCGTTCAACCGCTGGAGGAGTGTCAAGGTCCCAGAGCATTGCCTCCATCACCTCCAAATCTTCTTGATGCGTTGTGCAAGTGACACGACACCACACTCAATACCGTAGACCGCAAGATGAGAGAGTACTGGTCGTGGGGCAAGTTCGCCCATGAAGTCAAACCTCAGCGGAGAGAAACCTAAGTCCGTGGCTGAAACAAAATCTCAGCCCTATAGACTAAGCCACACCTTCCACTCTCGCCAGACCTACGGACGACTGGTAGAACAAAGACTGCAAGTACTCGTATTCGGATAATCTAAAGTAGCTTCTACCGCCGGCCGCCACAGTAGCCTCTATAGGTTATTACCGTTCCACGGCTAGCGTTTTGACTTGTATAATCTGATATATTTCCGTTTCGAACCCTAATAGTCTCTATTACGTTTATTTAGCTCGCGTCTATACTAGTTCTACCTAGAGTCGACCGATTACCTTCGACCTTCGAAGCGCGATCCTATACAAGAACATCCTTTATCTATTTTATCTAGGCTTATATAATCCTTAATAATACCGAATCCTTATAGCTAACTCTATATAGTTCCTCTAGAGCTCTAAGATAAACTCGTTCGACTTTATAACAATAGCGCGACGATAGCTACACTAAAAGAGGCGTATAGCGAGTTAAATCGACTACTGTCCGAAAGGACAATCTATATAATACTTAAGGAAGGCGGTACGCGTCCGTAAAGACTTCTATCCGATAAGGAATAGTATAACGATCCTCTCCTTCGAACTCGAATAGCTATTCTTTTCTACTAGGAATGTCTCGAGGATAAAATTATTCTAGATATCCTTAAGGCCGAGGGCTAGTATATGCTACTATCTTCCTTTATACGAATAAGGAAGAAGCTCGGAATAAAGAGAAGACTAAAGTAGAGTAAGGTAAACCTATAAGAGAGGGAGTTTAAAAGAATAATTAAAGAGGAGCTAGACGAGGGCCGGCTCTTAGAATACGGTCGCAATTTGCTCTAAGCTTACTTTATAACGAAAGAAGACTGTATACTACTCCTTAGTCGGTTAGTCTAGGCGATCTACGGTAGCTATATTAAGACTTCTCTAACTAGCAATATAGAGACCGCCTATTTAGATACGTAAAGGAACTCGACCCTATCGGCTTACACAATCGTACCTTAACCTTTACACGACGGCGTAGTACGTTTATAATACCTAGGCCCGACTTTTGTTAGTCTATAGACGCCTACTATAAGCTTAAGGATTTCGGCTTCTAGATTTACGCTACTATCGACGCCGAAACGCGATATATCCTCTAGATATACTATAGACCCTTATCTCGTACAATAGTGTCCGTACTCTTATAATATGCTAAAGCAGCTAAATACTACGGTAGAATACCTTACCTAATCCGAGTCGATAAGGGAAAGGAGACGCTTCTTTTAGTAGATACGTACTACTAATATACACTCTATATACGCGGACCGGACACTACGTTTGTTAATTGCTTCTACTTTAGAACGAGTGTTCGTAATGTACGAATCGAGAGTTAGTAGCAATAGATAACGCAAGCAGGCCTTAGGTAATAGGGAGTAAGTCTGGATTTTTACCTTTTAGCCGTCGACCTACCTCGTCCCTATAACCTTATCTAACTAAAATATACAACTTTCCCTATATTTAACACTAGTCCTAGCTTATACAATCGCTAACAAAACGTAGGACTACTTCCGTCGTCTAGTACGAGAGGGCTAGTTTAGCAAAGTATCTAAGATAGATCGGATTACTATAAAATTCATTTATATACTAATAATCCGGAAGTAGCTATAGGGATTCGTTCGGACGTAGAACAAGTATTAGATTCGAAGGTAACGAAACCGTCTATACGTAATTCCTAGCCGCCCTTACGTACTCTATAACTATTCTATAAGGCTAAATTAGGGTAATAGCATCGACAAGGAATATATTAAGAGCTTAAATAAGGCAACTAAGGGCTAGGGTATGTATTAACTATCTATTATATAAGGTGAAATATATCTAATTATATAGATATCGACAAGTACCTACTAAAAGGAACACTTCGCGTTTATAAGGAAATTCTCTATAAAGAGGGTTTCCTACACAGCCGGCTAGAGTCGGCAAACTTTATATAATCGCTCGGAAAGGAGGAGTACGAGATTACGTACGCATACTTACGCTACCGCCTTCGACAACTCCTAGAGGCTAAGTAGGCCCAACTCGGTAAAACCTTAGCCCCTCTTAGTAGTAGGAAGTAGAAGCCTACGGCTACTACCGACTAGGTTCTTAACTTATATAAAGAGCACGCGGAGGATAAAGAAGAGGCGTTAGAGCTTAACGAGGTTTTTATAAGCATAGTACGGCTAGACTTCGAGGGAGATAGTATTAACGAGGAAGCCGTACTAGAAGAATTTTATTAGGCATACGTAGAGGATTATAAAAGCGAAAACGATTAAGCATTTTATTAGCTATTATATAAATTGTAATCGTAGCGAACTGCCCTAAAGGCAGCTAATAAGGCACTAGATTACCTAGACTAAAAATCCGATTTCTCGCATCGACGATCTTATTCTATGCGTTATATACTAACTAGATTCGGTTAGTTTCGAACATTTGGTAGCTAGCTAAGTAGATACCGCTATTAGGGTAGGTCCCGGTAGGTAATGCTACTATCCCTATCTTATTATCTTTTTTACTATGTCTACTATTTTCCTATCTTTTTGTTTAACGTCCGTAGTACTATAGATCTAAAGCTAGTTTATAATCGATATTTAATTTCCTATACTATTGTATAAGCTAGAAAGATGCTTTAGTACATAGATAAATATACGCGAGATAGTATAACTGCCGATCTTCGATCCGAAAAGGGGCGTATATAATCTAACTAGATTTAGTTAGTTTCGAACATCGGCTAGCTAGCTAAGTGGATACTGCTATTAGAATAGGTCCCGGTAGGTAATGCTGCTACTACCCGCATCTATGTTTTTTTACTATAAAAGTAAGAATCTACGCTTTCTTTTACTTAGGGTCTACGGAGTTGTTAATTCGAATCGTTTTTATAAACGATATTCTATTTGCCGTAGTATTATATAAGCCTAGGATCGGTCGGATACAACGGAAAGATATTAGTTAAACAGCATAAATGCCGATCTTCAATTCGAAAAAAAAAGCATACCTCGACGCCGGGAGAATTCCCGGCTTAGAGTCTACTAAAGTCTATTTTATACTTTCCACAATTATCGCGCGCTTATATAATGTTAGGTTAGCCTCGGCCTTATAGGAAAATAACCTAATCTTACTAGTACGTTAGCCCCTTGTCCTTTCTTCTAAATCCTCCTCTCCCTTAGTTACCGTAGTAGTTTCTATACGAATATCGCTTAGTATCTACCGTCTTTATTATAGTTCTATTCGTCTTATCGAACCGTAAGCTATTATATAAGCCTATATTATTTGCGATGCCGCTAAAAGGTCGCTCTACCTAGGCGTATACTTGCCCGGGTGCCCTAACTATTATCTACGTATAGCATTTTAGTAGCCTTATAAAGTGCCCTTCCTACTATAAATAGAACCCCGCCCTACCTCTAAGCATTTCAACTACTATTATACGAGACGACGTCCCGCTAGTAATACCTACTAGTAAGCTTAAGGGGCCTCGAGTAGTAGAACTTTCGGACGACTCGGATAACGTAGATACCCTAGGAATCGCCTATAGGGACTACTTCTCGAGCGTAATTCCCTACGGTTCTACTATTACTAAGGACGCTCGGAAGCTAGCCGTTAAGAGGGACAATAGCGCTAAACCTATTAGCCCCCTTTACGATACCGGCGGTAGACCTCTATCGCTACGCGAAAAGGACCTAGTCTAGGCTCTAACGTAAATACGAAAGCGCGTTATATTAATTATATAACTGCTTATTAGCTATTATTAGCTCGACGAGAACAATAAGGACGCGATACTAACATTTACCTAGAAGGAGAAGAGTGCGTATATCCTCTACGTAGTCTCTATTTTAAAGTGTTATACGGACTATTTCGTAGCCGTCCTAATTTGTATAATGCTAATAATGTCTAATTAAGACCCGCCGGTCTCCTATAAATACCCCGATATTCGGATCCCGGATATAGACTCGATAATCCGAAATCTCTATATAGAGTTCTAGTAGCATAGCGACTATAACTATAAGGACAATACTAAGATGTATATTACGTCGAAATATACTAAAGGCGCCGGTCTAGTCTCTGCGAGCTATTAGTCCTAGCGCGATACTACCCTCCTCCGTTATCTTAAGATTAAAGAAGACGGTAAAAACAAGAAGAAGAAGATAGTGCCGTTATATATCGTCTTCGAATGTTAGGGAAGGCTAAGGCATAGCCTAGCTCTAGACCTTAGGTAAGGTCGTTAATAATACGTAGATAATACGACGCTAAGCGTAGCGGTAAATGCCGCTTACGTAACGTATAGTCGTATATTAGGAGGCACGCATATGTAACTTAACAATAGTAAGAATTAGTTTTATTACTAGTAGGATTACTAGCTAGCGTTCTATACACTACGATATCTTTATACGTCTTATAATTCTAATTCTTCTCTAAGAGCCCGCGGTCTATAGAACCTAATAGCGGACGAAATACCTACCGGCGAGCTACTTACTCCTTCTTAGCGAGCTATAAGCGAACGATAAGGGTCGGTAGCACTATCTAATTAATCAACTATGTCGGTTCCCGATATAGGGATAGAGATTAATAAGCTAGACTAGGAAGCGGTAAGGCTTTTAGCGGCGCTTCGCTTATATAACGCTCGCGTCCGCGTATAGGAGTTACGTCGTATAGCCGCCGTAGAACCGCCGGACGGAAGCACTCTAGGAGTAGGAGATAACGGCTCTATCGCTATAGTAGACTCTATCGAACATCGTCGTCGATAGCTTAGTTAGGATAGCGTCGGGACTCCCGAGTCTACGTCTAGCCTACTAAGCGCTAGAGTACCGCCTACGAGGGGCCTAGCCTTACGTCCAAAATTAAAAGAGCTAAGGAACTTTAAGGGAGAGAGTGTTACTAAGAGTCGATAGTTCCTCTATAAGCTCGAACTTATCTTTAAGCTCTCGGCGGATACGTACTCGATAGAGAGGGAGAAGATCCTATATAGGGTAATATACCTCGTAGGAGACCCGTAAGAGAAGTAGCACTAGAACTATAGTATAGCGGATGTTCGTCGCATAACCTTCGATAACTTTCGTACCTTTATACGGAACGTAGTCGGGGATCCGGTAAACCGTATACTAGACGTTACCTTGGAATATAAGAAGGCTTATTAAGCGGATAACTAGACCGTCTAGAAGTTCGTAATAAAGCTAACTATTTTAGAAGATTAGCTAGGTAACTATACGGAGGCGTAGAAGATTCGCTACCTACTCGTAAAGCTATTACTAGCGTTACGAGATACTATTGTTAAGTATTATACTATCCCTACTACTAGGTAGGAACTAGTTAGCCTAGCTACTCGGATTAAAAACATAGGAGCTTCGGCCGGTAAGAGAGCCGTAACCGACTCTTAAGCGCCGAGTAGGCTAGATAAGAAGAACCGCTTCGAGAAGAAGAATTAAGAGAACTCCGGACCTCCACCTCGCGGCCTACGGAGCGATTAGTAGGCTAGCGGTAACTGTAACGTAGGTCTACCGCTAGGCAATAATCGTAACCGGGAATAGATAGCTAAGGCTAAATGTTATAGCTATAGTAAGAAAGGCTACATCGCTCTATACTACCCGAAAAAGAAAGTAAAGGTGCGTAAGCTAGAAGTAGATAAGGAGCCGGAGTAAAGCTAGACGAAGAAGTTAAAAAAAGGAAGAGGCCTAGGAAAGGATCGCGACTAGGCTTCGAGATTCTAGTTAATTTAAGGCGTACGTCTCGTAAGCGAGGTAAGGTCGTCTCGCCTATAGGCGAGGTAATAGCCGATTTCCTCTTAGATAATTATACGGACGTAAATATCGTCTTATAATCTTTCGCACTAAAGCACGGTTTAGAGCGTATTAAGAACGCTGCCCTTCTATACGTAGGTGCTTACTAGGGGAACAAGGGCACTAAGAGCTATTATTATAGTGCGTATAAGATTCGCTTAAGGCTCGTAGACTCTAAGCAATTAGTTCGTACCTTAGAAGCAATCTTCTACGCTATTAACATAGTAGATAAGGCCCTTATTCTCGGTAACCTATAGAGGGCCTAGAATAGTGTACTAGTAAATAGCGCACGTAACTAATAGTTGTACTTAACCGAGTTGTAGGGCATAGACATGCTAGAAGCATTCCAGTTTATAGACAACTTAAAAAGAAGCGATAAGGTCTATATAGTAACTATTCGCCGAGTCGAGATAGATACGGGTACGGCTATTACTATCGAAGGACTCCCTAAGGAGTAAAAAGATTTTAAAGACGTGTTCGTAGGCTCTAATTAGGTACTAAGTAGGCTACTAATAGATGTAGAGTATACGATCGACCTCGAAGAGGGTAAGAAACCCCCCTTTAAGGCGATGTACTATTAGTCCTAGACCGAGCTAAAGATACTCGAGGAGTATATCCAAAAAGCCCTTAAGCATAGGTGGATCTAGCAGTCTACTAGCGAGGCGGGTGATCCTATCCTATACGTCCCTAAGAAGGATAGTACCGTTCGCTTATACGTAGACTATCGGGGATTAAACGCGATTACGCTAAAAAACTAGTATCCGCTACCGTTAATTAGTAAGACC
>JALRMM010000165.1:0-76620 GCA_026122155.1 Zymoseptoria crescenta | reverse complement strand
GCTTAGTATTAATATTAAGTATAAAAATAGGTATTATTCGGCAGCTCGAGAGCTAATCTTATCGTATCTTAGTGCAATCTTAGCTACTTCTACTCTAATACCGCTAAACGAGCCTTAAAAAGCTTATTAGTCTCTAAGAACAATAGATACCTCTCCTTAAGGCCTCTAATCTTACTACGAAGTCTATTAATCTTAGTCTTATGTATCTCCTTTATGCAGAGGATATTACGTATTATTCTATAAACCTTGTCCGCTAACTCTACCTTCGCCTTTATTAAGTCCGCTACCTCCGACTATAATACCGCTACCTCTAACTATAATGCCGCTACCTTTACTCCTTTACTAGTATCTATAATACTAAGACTGTCTTCGACATCTAACTCCTCTTTTACTATAATCCTAGCGCCGTAGTTAGCCTTACTACGGCTAAAGTAATATCTATAAGTCGTAAGCTTCGAGTTATCCTTATAGGCGTAATAGACGTAATTCGTATTAATATAGAGCCTATAAGGCGAGTGCGTAGCTTGTCCTAGGAAAATTAGCTAAGATTAGGCCGAGATTAGCCTAGATCGCCTAAATTAAACTTATTTTCCTCTATCTCCTATACTCGTCCTACGTAATTATATTATATAAGTGTCTAATAACCGCTTCTTTAGACCTTCGTATCTGTTAATTAAGCTTTAGTAAGGGCTTCCTTCTAGTTTACGACGCTAATATATTGCGGAGCCTTCTAATCGGCGGTAGTCGGTATACGGTAGATACGGAGCTTAATAGGTAGACTCGAAGGCGATAGTAGCGGTAAAGTAGTATCTATAACGCTTACTAGAGAGTCTATACGTATAGTTAGTAGTAAGGAGTCGTCGCGCATAACGGCTAGCGGTAGTAAGGAGTCGTCGCGTATATCGTACGGCGTAACGGAGTTAATATCGAAGCCTTTTTATATATTAAGAGCAGTCTAAGAAGGTATAAGATCGTAGGTAAGAGCATAGAGAGTAGTAGTAGTAGTAGTGTTGTTGCTTAAAAAGAGAGCGCGGTAGTGGAAGTTTTATAAGAAGAAACGGCTACTTACTAGTATTATAAGTTACCTACTACTTATTAATAGTATATAACAATATAGACATATACTTAGATTACGATAGGACGCATTAAGAGTAATATACAGGCAATAGGAGGCACATTAAGCGAGTGAGGTTGATATGCACGTGACTAAATGGCTAAATAGCTCGTAGTGGCAGTAACTAACGTATGGTACACCATCTAGACTACCGAAATCTGCCCCGCCGTCCAGGTCCGATCCATGCCCGCATAACGTTGCTCTGACGTACTTGAGCTCTTCTTTCCCGTCTGCACAAGAATCGGCGAAGGACACTTTCTCAGCCACCAGCGCGCGGATCACGGCTGACGGCTCTTGGACGAAGTACCTGCGCGTGTGAACGGGGGCCATATCTTGTGAGATCTTGTTCTTCTTCTTTGCAGGTACCTCACCCACGGAGCTTGCTGATCCTCGCCCGCCATCGCTCACCCGTACGACACACCCATTTGTACAGTCATCTCTCGTACTTCTTTCTACACGTCGTCAAAGGCCGCAGACTGCTGGCCGACCAACCTCAAACCGACAGGCTTCGCTCAGGCCCCAGCGACCACTCAGACTCCGCCGTCATGTCTTCCCTCAAGAAGGCGCTGAGCACACTCAAGCCGCGCAGCAGCTCCAACTCCCGCGCCAACAGCGACAACGACAGCGACAAGACCAATGGAGCGCCTCATCGATCAGGCACTGGCCTCTCTGGCCTCATGGGAAGACATTCAATCGACGACTCACGCCGTGACAGCCGCGATCGTGGATCACCAGCCCGAGTCTCCAAGGAGCACCACCGTGCAGCGCACAGTCCGCTGGGCTTCTTGAGAAAGAAGACAGGCAGGAACTCCGACGACTCGAATTCCTCCACCGAGGATCTCCCTCTCAACCGCGATGGCGAACCAATGAGCCGCAACCAGCAACGCAAGCATGAGCGTCAAGCGGAGAAGGAGCAGCACCGCATCGAGGTCGAGGCTCGCGTGGAGGCCGATCGTAAGCGTAAGGAGGAAATGGTACGCAAAGCAGCCGAGGAAGAGACAGAGGAACAACGATCCAAGTATGGCGAGTTCCCCATCAACTTCTACGCGGGTCAACAAAAGCATGAAGATCGTGTCGATATCCGGGAACTCAAGCCGAATCAGGTTGGACAAATGGTTTGCTTCCGAGCCCGTCTGCACAACATTCGCAAGCTCAGTGCACATCTGGTTTTCATCGAGCTGCGGCAACAGACCGCGACCATTCAGGGAATTCTCCATGAACATGGCTCCGTGTCGCAAGGCTTCGTGTATTGGGCGGAGCACCTCCATGTCGAGTCGATCGTTGTGGTCAAAGGTGTCGTGCAAGAGCCGAAATCAAAACAGGGCGAAATCATTGGCGTATCGATTCACAACCTGGAGATGCACATCCACGAGATGCATGTGGAAGGACAGCCTACCGAGCCATTGGCGTTTACTGTCCACGAGGCAGAGGTCTCAAAAGCGGACACTCAGGTCGAAGGAGACGGACGCCACCGTGTCTCTGACCGAGCGCGACAACACAACAGAATCATCGATTTGAGGACCACTGCTTCACAGGGTATTTTCCGTGTGCAGTCTGCGGTCTGTCAAGCTTTCCGCGCACACCTGAGCTCCCTGGGCTTCATGGAGATCCACACGCCGAAGTTGCAAGGTGCAGCATCCGAGTCTGGAGCCAGTGTGTTCAAGGTGGACTACTTTGGTCGACCGGCTTTCCTGGCGCAGTCGCCTCAGCTGGGTAAGCAGATGTGCATAGCTGCGGACTTTCCACGAGTTTTTGAGATCGGTCCAGTTTTTAGAGCCGAGAACAGCAACACCCATCGTCATTTGACCGAGTTCACGGGTCTCGATTTGGAAATGGCGATCGACGAGCACTACCATGAGGTCCTTCGTGTGCTCGACAGCACTTTCAAAGCGATCTTCAAGCACGTCTACGATAACTGCCAAGATGAGATCAAGGTCGTGAAGCGCCAGTTTCCTCACGAGGATCTGGTGTGGCTAGACGAGACACCGATCATTCCATTTGCAGAGGGTATCCGCATGCTCAATGAGTCGGGATACAGAGACGAACAAGGCAACCAATTATCGGAGAACGAGGACATGGGCACTCGCGATGAGATTGCTCTTGGCGCGGTGATCAAGGAGAAGTACAAGACTGATTACTACGTCCTGGACAAGTTCCCAGCTTCCGCTCGACCGTTCTACGCCATGCCCGATCCCAACAACCCTGAACTCACCAACTCCTTTGATATCTTCCTCCGAGGTCAGGAAATTCTGTCTGGAGGACAGCGCATTCACGATGCAAACATGCTTGTGGCGAAGATGGAGAAGTTGAAGATGGACCCAAGGACTCTGGATGAATACATGACTGGTTTCGAATGGGGTGCTCCGCCTCATGGTGGTGGTGGTATCGGTATGGAGCGCATTCTCATGCTGCTGCTGAAGCTTGGCGATATTCGGAACGCGACACTCTTCGCGCGTGATCCGAGATCACTTCCGTACAAGCCTCCCATGAAGCAACTCAGACATCCGGAAGCAAGTACCCTTCATCCTCCATGGCAGGGCCAGGACCGAGTCGCTGCTCACAAGGAGTTCCAACCATTGGAGATGCTCATTGCAAACTACGGTGATGCTTCCAATACGTCCTGGCTGGAGCCCAAGTTCGAGATATGGCGCGATCCACACACCGGTGCTGCTGTCGGGTTCGTGCAACAAGACGGCTTTGCCATCACTATCGGTGATCCTCTCTGCCATCTCCAACAGTACATCAAGACCATTGGCGGTTTCTTACGCTACATTAAGAAGGAACGCCGTCTTAAACCTCTTTGGCTTCTATGTGGTAGTGCTACGGAGGAGGTTTTGGCAAACAAGTTCGACTGGAGAACCCTCTCCGTGGCCGCCGAACAGCGCCTGGACCCTACCAACAACCCCGCTGCACAAGATCCAGAGATCCAGCGCAAAGTCCGTCATGCGGAGAAGGAGGGCGTCAAAGCCCACGATATTCTCCTTGGAAATGGTGTTCCAGATGATGTCAAAGAAAAGGTCGACAAGCGCGTCGAAGATTGGCTCAAGAACCGCAAGGGCAAGCAAGTCCATCTCACGGACGTCCACCCGTGGCAAGACGCCGAGCATCGCCAGTACCATTACACGACTACGAAAGACGGCGAAATCTGCGGTCTTGTCATCCTGGCCCAGCTCTCGCCCGAGCATGGCTGGCAAGTCAAGTTCGCGCTCGACTTCCCCGGTGCTCCTTCAGGAGCCATCGAAATGCTGGTCTTGCACTCGCTCAAGGCCGCAGCCACGACCGGCGCCACCTCTGTCACATTTGGTGGCGGTGCATCGAACAAGCTGACGCCCGGCCACAACTTGAAGGGTGCAAGAGTCAAGGTGCTCGCGAAGGCGTACCACGCTATTGCCACCGAGCTGAAGTTGACGAACAAGAGCGAGTTCCGCGAAAAATTGGGCGCGGTGCCTGATCCGATTTTCGGTATGTTGCAGAAGAAGCCTTGCTGCCTTTAGAAATGATGTTGCATACTAACAGGTGTGATCTTAGTTTGCTACCCACCCCACGGCCTCGGCCCCAGCGGCGTCCGCGCGATCCTCAACTTCTTCCAGGACGACGACGATACTTCTCAGCTGGGTTAGTTCTCCCGCGCGAAAGAGTCGTTGATTCCGAAGAAGGAGGATCGAGCAGAGATCGCTGCTAGGAGGACGAGTATGGGCAGTTTCCACGACAAGAAATCGGAGGAGAGTTCCAGTCTTGGATGAATTTCAACTCGGCACTGGGAAGCTCGAGAGGCTTGGATTGGAAAGCCACGATGTTGTTTGGTGTGTTGCAACGGGACGCCACAGCTTAGCGGACAGGAAGATGATACAAGTGCGAGCGGCAGGGACGGAAGATGGAAGGGCAATGTGAGACGCAGGAGCGATGTGCGCCTTTGTAGATTTTGCGCAGCGAGGTCGTTTCGTTTGTTCATAGTGACAGTGCCGCATACCCCATTTCATATCGAGTTAGCGACGATCAAAATCCGCACAAAGTTGTCGGTCGATACATCGACTTTTCCAACATTGGCATCACATGTCTATGTCCTAGCTTCACGTTGGAGTTTGAACGGCAGTTGAGCGTTCTTTCAATTTGTCCTGGGCTAGCATTCGAATGTGAACACTTCACCCGTCCACCCGCCTTCGTTTCTTTTCTGCTCTGCCCGTCTGTTCGATCCCTTTGCTGCTGTGCTGTTGACCCAGCCTGCTCTCGACCACAACCTCCAGACCCACCATATCCTCAGTCAACCACGCCCTCAGTAACCATGCGCCAAGACCGCTGATAATCTAGATAACCCCGTATCAAACCTCTAATAATTCAACTCGGTCGTCTCGCCTTTATCAGCGTCCAGATCCTCATAGCTCCTCAGACTTCTGCCCGCGACCGCCTCGTTCGGGCCCATGGCTCCCAACCCACCCTCCATCATGCCCATCGCAGGTCGTCCACCACTCATCGAAGGCATGCGGCCGCGGCCACCATTGTTGCGCTGGTACGGGCCTTGCGTTCGGTACCCACCTCCGTTGCTGCCACCGTTCGTGCCGTAGCTGCGGTTGTTGTTGTTGCGCATGGGACCCACGCCACCCATCGCTGCGGCGGCGGGCCACATGCCTGGGACGCCCATCGCTTGGCCAGGGTTGAAAATTCCGGGAATACCGGCGGGAGGCATACCGGCCATGGGGAAGCCCATAGGGAATTGCTGGTTGAGCTGAAAGCCGCGCGGAGTACCGGAGGGAGCGTGGTTGTTGAGAGGGAAGTGTCCGTTGGAGTTGGCATCGCTCCTGCTAGGAGCGATGTGTGCTGGGTCAAGGACGTACGTGTTGACCAGCTGGACTTCGGACCGAATGCGGTCGTACCAGTCGTTGTGACGCTTCTCGACGTGCTTGCGCCAGAAGTCGGTGCCTTTGAAGAGCTTGGTGCATTCTGGGATCTTGCAGCGGAATTTGTTGACGTCTTCTTGGGTGACAAACTGGAACGTGGGTCAGTACTGATCGTTGCGACGCGACAGTGGAAAATTAGCATACCTTGCTGAGCTCCTTCTCAACACCTTCGTCCAGCGGCGTACCTCCGAGCTTGCGAATGTTGACATTGTCCGGCTCCAGGATCTGTAAGATCTTCTCTTCAAAGGTCTTCACCCAATTGTAGGCACGCTGGAGTTGCTGGGTGGTCTTGATATTGGGCTTCATCAGAGCCTTCTTCTCCTCGACAGGACTCTCCACCCTCATCTCATCGTCGTTCTCAAGTCTGCCCTCGTTCTCGTTCTTGCCATCGCCCGATTTGTTCTTCAGTGGGAACGCCTCTCCTGATGCACTGGCTCGCGCTGTCTCCTTCGCGGCGGAGGTCAAGCTCGCACGTGGGCGACGCAAGTGGCCACCGGGGCACTTGCGTTGCAGCTCATGGACCGAGTCCGACTCGAATACGCAGAAAAAGCAGAAGTTGTACACTCGGCGGAGGTATTCCACCAGAAGGTCAAGCTTCTTTTTCTTGCCGAGAAGCTCCTCGTCATCGACCTCTTCATCATCGACCATGCCTTCTTCCTCCTCTTCGCCCTCCTCGATATCGGCGTCGATCGCACCGGACCCCTTCTCCGGCTTGGACGGCGCCACAGGTTGCAGCAAGCCTCGCTCGGCCAAATTGTTGACACGCTCCTCAATCTTAGCCACTCCAAAATACTCGTCACCCAGCTCGTTGTCCAGTTTACGGACCAAGCGAGTGGCCAATTCCAAATCGCGTGCGATCCGCTCAGACGCTGAGAACAGATCCCACAAAGCCTTCTTTCGTGGTCCCTCTGGTGGGCGATGCACACCACAGTGGACAGTGAAGTTGCCACGCTCTGGATCCTCGATAGTCTTACCGTTGATCCTCTGGAGAGCTTGCTCGCTGGAGCTCAAGGGACCGGCAGGCTGGTCCGTCCTCATGGCCTCGCCTTCCTCTCCCTCTTCGCCGTTTTCATGAGACGCGGCCTTCTCTTCCTGAGCGGCAGGCTGTTCTGGCTCTGCCGTTCCAGGATTCAACATGATCCAGCCCATGCGGTGACATTTCTTGAGAGGATTCGGATCCGAGAGGGAGAGGTGCTTGAAGCCGCCATCAGCTTCACCCAGGTGCTCCTTTGCAAAGGCTTCGAACTTCTCGCGAGTGACGGTCGGAGCGATGGTCTTGATGAGCAGAGTCGGCTGGGCTGAGGCTGGATCTCGCAGATCGCCACCTTTAGACGGAAGCAGGTCACCGACTCCCAGAACTTCGGCAGCTGCAGAAGTCTCTCCCTCCTCGCGCTCGACGATGCCGCCCAGGCCATTAGACTCTGACTTGTAAATGCCCTCAAGGGTGAACTCATCAAAGACACCAGCTGACAAGTCTGACTCCCACTGAGCGAATAGACCTCTGCGGTAGTCCATGAGCTTGGCTCGGAAAGGATCTCGCACTTCAGGAACATATCGCTCGCGGAACCAATCTTCTGCCTTGTGCATCCGCACAAATGCTTGTGCTTGTGACTTCTGCAGATTCTCCTTGTACTGGTCGTATGCTGCTTGAATCTTCGGTCTCTCAGACTCGCGCTCTTCTCTTGTCTCGCGCTCGCCTCTCACTCTGGGCGGCGCTCGGCCAGTCTTTGCGCGCTCCTTCTCTTCCTTCAAGCGCTGCTCCGTTCGCCACCACTCCGCGAACCAAGTGAATCCGACTTGAAACTCCAGCTTCATCGGATCGGGGAGAGGATTGACGAGGAGAGCAGGCGGCCCGGGACCGGGCACGTAACGATCAATGGCTTGTGGGGAGGATCGGCGACGTTGACGAGGCTCATCGCGGCCGCGTGATGGGTAGACGTAGTCATCGCGAACGCGGTCCGGTTGGTATCTGTCGACTTGTGCAGGCGAACGAGAACGTCTGCGGTCGCGGTCTCCTTGGCGACGGCGATCTGTGTTGTAGTGGGTCAGTCGGCTGTATTTTTGTCTTCCACGCTGTGGTGACGCACCCGGCGAACGACGTCTCTCTCCTCGATAGGCATCAGCAGAGCGGTAGTCATCACGCTCGCGTCCCTGACCACGTGCCTGTGGCAGCTCTCTGGTTCTCGTAGCTTCGGGAGATCGGCCGTAGCCGTCGTACTCGTCCATCTTGGTGGGTGATTCTCAATTGACAGTGGGTATAGCTGTTGCTATAGATTTGCCAGAGATCTAGGGAGGCTCCATCAAGCACAGGTTGCCAGGATGGTCTGCGAGGGCGCGTCTGTCGGTGCGGATCGCGTGATGAGATGGGCGTTGCGGCGGGGTGAATGTGGTAGCGAGCGGACTGTTTGCCATGGCGGCCATTGTCAGAGAAGGAAGCAAACACCAGAAGAGAGAGAAGAAAGGGATGCGTCGCAGAGTGGATGAGGTGCGGTGTGTGGTATAGTACAATGAATGGTACAAGTGGGAGAAGGGCAATGGTAAGATGATGGTGGATCGTAGCTGCTCCAGCTGGCTTGGCTGATGGAAGAGGAGAGTAAAAAGGGAGAGTACGAACAATTGATGGAAGGTAGATGTGGTGAGCAGAGGCGCGACAAGTGTCAATCTGTCGCGCTGAATAGAGTGGATGAGGTTTCGTGATGGTGGTGTGAGATTGGGGCAGGAGGTTGGAAGCTTGTCGGGCGGCTCCACGCGCAAGCAACAAGCCCGGGATATTCTAGTTCTATCCGATCGGAGATAATGCGGAGACGGCTGATGGCGGCTACAGCTCCGAAAGATGTGAGCTGTCTCCTGTACTCCGTATTCGATATACATGACTTCCTCATCTGCCATCGACTTCATTGCAACAACACAAATCACCACAATGACCACATCTCTACAGTCCCTGACGCTGCCGGCGTTCATCTTCGAGAACGCGGCGGCTTCAATCCTCCTACCGATCGTTGCCGGGTCCGCCGTAGGATACTCGTGTCGACCTAAGCAAACCCAGAATACCTACGCCGCTCTTCGACAGCCTCCACTGAGACCACCGCCATGGGTCTTCGGTCCGGCTTGGACGGTCATCTATGGTGCCATGGGATATGGAGCTTACCGTGCTTGGAGCGTAGGCATCAACAGCTTCGATCCGGACAAGATTGTGCTCGCAAAGGTAAGAAGAGGACGTTGGTCCGTCCCATGCATCGATGACTGACCAATGTCCAACACAGCACGGTGCACTCATCTACACCATCCAACTTGGTCTCAATCTCATCTGGATGCCGCTGTTCTTTGCCTACAAGAAGCCGATCCTCGCAACCGTGGACATCATCACCTTGACTGGCTTCGTGGGCTACCTCGCATCAGTTTGGAGCAAGGTTGATGAGCGCGCAGGCTGGTCGCTTGCGCCGTACCTCGGGTGGTTGACGTTCGCAAACTACCTCTGCATTGGCTGTGGGTATCTCAACAACTGGGACTTTAGCGACAAGCCTGCGCCCAAGGCGAAGAACTAGCTCGAAAGCGAAGACGCGATCGAGAGAGGATGGAACGCAGATCGTTCAATGGTCATGGCGGACGAATCGTTCTTGGAACGCGAAAGTCCGCATAGGACCACTCAAAACTGATCTGTAGACCGTGAAGCTGGACGTTTCAGCCTGTTCCTTCTCAATCGCAACTGGTCAAGGGCGTGCGAGTGTCGAGCCACTTTACGGATAGTCCGGACACACAATCTCATCTCACCTCACACTGTGGACATTGAGTCCGCTGTCGACGATATGTTTGCTGACTGGAGGTCAGGTGCGCGATCAGAAGACACATTGTGCGAATCATCAAGCACGTTGAGGCGCGACCGCGTTGTAGTCACTACGTTCGAACAAAAGAGGGAAGTCCGGACCGCAGTCCATGCATTGGATGCATGAACGTCATGCACTAAGCTGTTGAACTTCCTTGTCGGGAAGGCCTCGCATTTTGGCGGTGCGACAAGCAGTTTGTCCGCGTGGTCAGGTGCATGCTGTCGCAGTGGCTGGCCGGATGTCAATTCCCTCACAGTGCGGCCTTCGTGATGTGGAAAGCGGGCAAGTAGAGGCCGCCCAACACGTATTCTGCAAGAAAAGCGCGCAGCATTATCTGGCCTGCATAAGGCGGCCTCCACCACGCAGCCAATGAGGAGCTGTTATGCAAGCCCACCTCAAGGCAAACTGCTGCCTCCCGTCCACAGCACCGAACAGTCGCGCACTGCAGCGATCATGGGAAGGTCGTGCCAGTGCGTCAACGGTGATGAGGAACGATGGGCAGCCTCATTTTCATTCCCAATCTTGCACCATATCTTGACACCTCTCCATGTGCCGATCCATTCACCTTCTCACACCACCATCCTAGCATGTTCTTGCCGTTGCTTTCGGTGCTTACCTTCTATTCACAAGCAAAATTCCCATGTTCCGTTGGCCGAAGATAGCTGATCTGTTCTTGCCTCGCATCACCGTCAGCTTCATCGATGTCCAGTCGCAGAACGGTAGCCAACATCCGCACGTCGCCTCGTATGCCAGGCAACGAACAGACGGTCTAGCAATCTGGCCCTTGGTGCTATCGACGAGACATCACCCTGCGTGATACGCTAGTCGTCGCGACTAAGTACAGCACCAAGATGGAGTCGTTCAACCAGCCTTACTGGGAGTTTGATCCGAATGTAAGTGCCGTCGAGTGTCGATACTGCAACACCTCTGACTACTCTTCCGCAGAACTACCCCAGTTTCAACAATGTCAACCAGGATGCCACCTTCAACGCCACGCAGCAGCAATATCATGGCTTGCACAGGGCTTCCGCTCCCATGGCATTCAATCCTCCCAGGCTGCCTATGGACGAGAGTCTAGATTTATCCCAATTCGACACCATGGCTCAGAATGCCGTGCACAACGTCGGACTGGAAGATGTGATTAAGCCCGAGCACAACAAACCGTGGAGCGGCACGCATAATAACGGCATGCACCACAATCCTCCACCCGCATTCGTCCGAAGTTCGCATGTTCGATCGGAACCAGCGATGAAGCAGGACAGAACTTCCGACGCAGCTGACTCGGGCTATTACGAGCAGTTGGGAAATGTAGGTATGCAGGAGTACAACACAAATCGCCCGGAGCTAGAGCAAGACTACGGATACATTTCATCGATGCATCACTACAAGGCCACTGGGGATCGGAAGAGTGTGGTATCGGACGGGCAGTCAAGGCATCCCAAGGAGAGAAGGGTCAGACGAGCATTGGCGCCTTGTCAAGTCTGTGGTCGCTCGCCTAAGAATCTGTCCGACTCAAAGTAGGTGACTCGACAAGGAGCTGTCCTGTCCGCCAGTGCCAGCCATGCTGACCTCTGACAGAAAGCACGCATTGACACACACCAGACCATACCGCTGCCTGGAGCCAAACTGCAACCGCAAAGATGGCTTCGCGACCGAGAATGATCTGCAACGGCATCGGAAAAGTGTGCACAATTCGATTCCCACCGTAGGCGCGACGGCTGGCTACATTTGTGCTGCTTGTCCGCCGGAAGGCAACACGCCTTACAAGTTCTGGCCCAGAAGGGACAATTTCAAAGCGCATATCAAGAGGAAGCATCCGAAGTACAACGATGCCGAGTTGATGGAAGCGTGAGCATCAGCTCATCATGTGTTCGTAATGCACATGTGCTGACGAGGAATAGATCGCGACACAGCATGAGGCCCGACGATACACGTACTGTCATGACGGATATGCAGTCCGTGAGAAGTGGGATGCACTCTGCCCATCAATCACAAGTTGATCCCAGCGAAAGCCTCAGCTATCAACCGATGACCCATATGGATGTGCCCAGTCTGTCCCGACATGGATCAATGTCAGGCGACTTTGCGGCGGTCTTTGATCCAGACTCGGCTGTTTCCATGGCGAGCACAGAACAGACGCTGGTCGGCATGCAAGGTCATACAGCCGATCTCATGCTTCCGAATGGACATTACAACAACCAGTTTCTGGGCGACAGCGACATCAGTGGTCTCTCCATCCTCTCTTCAGCCGCCGACAATCTCGAGTACAACCACAGCAACCACCATAATACTGCAACCTCGCCTTCAACGACACGAAGATCCTTATCCACGTACAACCACCAACGATATCCACCACCAGCTTTCAACACCCATCACTCATCCTCCTCCACCGCAACCGGCCCACGTCCCTGCCCCTACCCCAACTGCACCACGACCTGGTCCCGCACCTGCGACCTAACGTACGCCACCACCACCCACCACCCTCCATGCCCGAAGCAAAACACCACACAAAACACCAGCTGACACGCCTCTCTCCGCACTTTATAGAAAACATCTCAAACGCCACACCAAACCCTACGGTTGCACTTTTCCGCGCTGCTCGCAGAAGTCCGGATCCCGAGGAGACTGGAAGCGACATGAGAATAGCAACCACTATATGGCGACGATGTGGCGGTGTGGCAGGGCGAAGACGGATGGGAGTGTATGTGTCAGACGACCGTTCCGGAGGGAGGAGTCGTTGCGGGATCATCTGCGCGGATCGGAGCATGGAATGAGCGATGAAGGGGAAGTGGCGAAAGCTGTGGAAGAGGGCAAGTTGGGCGAGGAAGGCAAAGGGCAGTTTTGGTGCGGATTTTGCTGTGCGGTGGTGATGCAGACGGAAGGAGAGGAGAGTGCGTGGGCGGCGAGGTTGAGACATGTGGGGGATCATTTCGACAAGGAGAGATTGAGTGTTGATGAGTGGGTTTGTGTGGTGGAGAATCGGAAGAAGAAGTATATTGTCGCGGCGGGGGAGAGGAGGGAGGTGGCGATGGGGAGGAGAAAGGGGGCAGAGGAGATGGATGTGGAGAGTGAGTTGGAGGAGTGGAGTCCTGATATGTCGGAGTTTGGTATGCCTGGTGTGATGGAAGAGTAGACCTGGGGTTGAATGATGTCTAGACGAATTGTTATGATTGATGAAGCGTTCGGCGATATGTATTATCCAGGTAGTAGCAGCATGTGTTCGATATGCAGTCATGCTCCTTTTGCTCTTCTACCAAGGCAGTCTCCCAAGGCATGTCCTGTTCGACAGGGGTCGCTGGACAGCGAGCATTACCTGTCTGGTTGACATGTCTGCTAACTCACCTTAGGCTTCTGATGACTTGAGGCCTTCTGATGACTTAGCTGTGCGACTGCCTGCTTAGCACGTCTTTCAACTGTGCTGCAGGACGACCGTTTTGTACTTCTCGCGGTAATATGGTCCCTCGCCAGGATGCCGGAGTAAGAGCAAGCGATGCGAGCTAGATTTCGGTGACTAATCGGCATCCACGTGACCAAACTCAATCTTGAACGTCACCTTCTGCACTTCACTCTTTTGAGAGCGCAACGCTCTTACGGCGCCACCGCCACGCCTTCTCGAATTTGACTGCCTTGGACGTTTTAAAGAGCTTGGATTTAAGAGACTTGGTGGTGGTGGTGGTAGTAGTAGTGTCCGGTGGATTTCAAGAGCTGGGCTTGGTAACGGAGCAAAAGGAAATGGACTTGGTAGTGGTGGTGGTAGTACTTAGTAGTTTTCAAGAGCTGGACTTAGTAGTTTTCAAGAGCTGGACTTAGTGGTTTTCAAGAGCCGGACATAGTAGTAGTAGAGCAAAAAGCGATAACACCGATCGGAGCTCGTAGCCGGAACAACATAAACCAGCGCAATAGCAGTAATTTATCGTTCAACAGAGAGCGCCTTTTACCTTCACCTAAGCATTTCCGGTCGAACCGGATTAAGACAGGATTTAGTTAACAATTTACCCGAGGGTGTCCAATTAATATTGCAGCCTGAACGAATCAGGCACCTGTAATGACAGTCTTAGTTGAAGCCTAAAGGCCTACCTAGTCGTTAATACCTTGGAAGTTTATAAGTAGTAAGACTACGGTACAGAGATTGTGGTAAGACTACGGTACAGAGATTGAAGGGATTAAACCTACGAGGGGATCGAACCTACGACTATTAGTTGTTCTGTTAGCATGTTGCAACACTTGCTTAAGGTGAAGCACTTAACGCTAGCAAACCACTAATAGGGAGAGCACTCCTAAAGGCAACGCACTAGCAGCTAAGCCACGCGACGGGATATGTAAACAGAGGTGGTGAAGTTATTAGGGTTTATAAGGGCAAAAGGCGACAGAGTGAATAGTAGTAAGCAGGGCGGGGGTGTGGGCGAAGGGCGGCGGCGGCGGCGGTAAGGCTGGAAGTCAGGTGACTATGCAATTGTTGGTGGTATTTAATAAGCTAATAAGGAAAGGGTTTTTATGGCGGCAATCGACAATTTGACGGCAACGGTAGTCGTTTCAATAGTGGACTCTAGGACTTTATCCAAGGCGAGCTTTTTACAGTTGAAGGTGTCTTAATTGTCTTAACTATCTATTATTAAGCTGTCCGACACCCTGCACGATGCATCTGCGAACTCTGTCCTCCTAGTCCAAGGCATCTATGCCCTTATCCTTATCGACACGCTTAAGTCTAGGGAGCTCGCCATTACTACTGCTATTACTACTGCTATCACTACTGCCATTACTACTGCTATTACTATCGTCGACATCTATAGCATCTCCGTCCTGAGTCTCGTCCTGTCCGGCTCGCTGCTGCTACTCCTGCCTCTACGCATCGCTCCTCTAAATCCCTAAGCCCGTTAATATGTCCGAAGTAAACTCGCCGGACGTAAGCTAATCGGAGCGATGCTATGTCGACGCAAGGGACGCCTGTCGCGGTAGTGGAGGTAGTAGCATCTGCGGCTCTCGGCGGAGTTTATCTTCCTTCCGCATCTTCGAAATCTCCCCAGCTCTAAGGTCTCGAATGCGAGCGAAGTCGAATAACTGCTCGAACAAAAGGCCCTCCAACGTCCGCACACAAGAGATAGCTACGTAGGTTAGACTAGGGGCGAACTCGGTTTGCGTAAGATCCAACACTACTTGATCTAGTAACATGCCCTGCGCTTTGTAAATAGTTAAAGCGTAGGACACCGTAATAGGGAATTGCTCGCGCTACGCACCTAGCTTGCCTAGGCGGTAGAACGATCGTCGGAGAGGGAAGACTAGCAACACCTTCTTTCCTTTATGTTGGAAGAGGCAAGGCGCCTCGGGGGCAAGGCTATTAAATGCCACGAGCAACACCGACGGCATCTAATTACGAACTTCGGTAACATCGGTGCCTGTTAGCCAAATGATCGCGTAGAGCGTGCCTTGACGACTATTAACAATGCCGTGCTCGGTCCACAGATTCTGGATAAGCATTACTCTGCAGCCGATTAACACCTTGAGGGTAGCCTGTAGATTCTGAACGTCCTTCTTATCGGTCTTAGCGGAAGCAGGACTGTCGTGAAGGGCGTAAATCGGTAGAACTGCATAGCCGATATCTCGCAGACGTGCAGCGTTAATACTATCGACGGCCTTGCGTGTAAAGTAAAGCCGTGTAGCCTAATCAAACTTCCTTACTTCTGCGTCTGGAAGTACAGAGGAGATGCGGGACGCAAGGAGCTGCTAGTGCTAGAGTTCGACATAGCCTTATCTAAGGCGGAGGGCCTGCAGGCAATCGCGGAAGGCTGCTTGCGTAGTACTAGCCTGGCGGACGATTAACTACAGAACGGCGGTCTGGCTAATCGAGTAATAGGACTGCTAACTATTGACTTCCTCCTCGTTCCTTAATTTCGTGTGAAACAACGGCTTCTAACTAACCGGTGTAAGCTGGAAGAAATCACCGAATAATAGAAGGCTGTAGCTACCGAATAGCTCGTCCTTGCGCTAAGGGCATGCCTAGCGGAGGCGACTGTCGATGTAATACAGCAACTTGAGCGAGACCATAGACTTCTTATCGACAATAATGTAGACTACGCCGTTTAATCGATTTTGCAACGTCGTAAGCGGCTGTCCGTGGAGGGGTGCAAATTTGCCTCTAACGGGGATGGAAAGGAAGGTGTGGATCGTCGAGCTACGGATGTTGTATGCGGCCGATCTAGTAGGAGCCGCACGTTAGATAGGATTTGGTGCATTGTCTAGGGCCATAGCCTAGAGCCGAGCGGAGATCAAGTCGATAAGGAAGGACTTGCTAGTGCCGGCAGAGTCGTCGATGTTTATGCGGATCGCTTCTAGCGGTAGTTGCGTCCTAGCAAGGACTTGCGTGTAGTGGTCGATTACGATATCGAAGATCTGGCGCTGCAGAAGATTAAGATTGTCTACTCGAGCGGTGGACTAAGAGGCGACATCGAAATTAGCTGGATTGTTAGTCTTCTACTGCTCCCACCAGTCGCTTTCGGCGTTGTTGTGGATCTCCGGATATTCCTAATAGGTGCCGATGCATAATGCCCAGTTTGCGGTGCGATTAACCTCGCGATTACCGAGATTGTCCGGATCCTTATTACGAATTGCGTTGCTATTAAGTGCTTCTTGAAAGTAAGCTAGCTAGCCTTCTAGCGGTGGGCGCTTAGGCGGCTCGAACTCGTCTAGGTCGCCTTTAGGAAGGTTACCGTAGTAGTTAACGTTGACATCCGTATGCTCGCCGCAGTATGTTCCAGCCTTGCAATGCTCGTATGCCTCGGACTACTTGTAGCAGGGCGTCTCGAAATAGCGGTCTTTATCGAAGAAGTAGGGATGCTCTGCAGAGCACTCTAGATACTTAGTCTATGGATAATGGAGCACAATCTTAACACGGCAGTAGTCTTCGTACTTCGCTCCAGAGCTGTCGACCTTGTAGCGTAGGTAGTAGTTTAACAGTCGTTAGTTCTGCTCTCGAGTAATTAAGGCTGGGCCGCTACGACGCTGGAGATTATATTGCCGACAGAACTGGAAGAGAGTAACAGGGCGGAGTTCTGGGCGGTCAGACTACTTTACTATGCGTTCCTCGTATTTCTAAAGCGCAGTGCGGCCAGGCGCTCGCTTGGCCACGCCTTTAGCGTCGACCTTATTACCCTCTTCGAGCTCGATTGCAGCCTTCTGGAGATGCTTAGGGCGGTAGTCGACAGTAACAACAGTGCGGCTACCCTTCTGCAATTGCAAGCCGAGGTTGTAACGGGCGACCTCTTGCGCTGAGATGTTACGCTCACTAACGAGCTAATTCAAAGTGCGCATAGTAAAGGAGATAAGCGGTTTCTCGGCGCTAATCTAAGGCCGCACAGTCGACATAATCTAATGCAAGGATACACTCTTTTCTTCTTCCTTGCTAGCGTACTTAACGATGTAGCTTGCGGTAGCTTCTGTAGTAACATACGGAGAGATGTTAGAGTTCGCAAGCTATGCTAGTGCGACAAGTCGGTTGTAGTAGTGCATGTATAGATCGTTGCATGCAGCGATAAAGCTAAGATAATATGGATTGTGTTCTTTGCTAGCTACAGCGGCATCCCTTATCTTCCGAGGGAAGTAGAAACGGCAGGCTGCCTGTACTTGTTCATCGTTCTAAGCTAGCTCACCGGCTTGTGCGGCGGCTAGTGCGATGTTGCGCTTCTTCGCCTTGCAATAATCGCTATGGACATGAACTATAACACGGTTAACGATGTTAGCGAGTTGGTCTTGGCTGCAGTTGCCGAGTTCCTCGGTGTTGGACTAAAGCACGGTATTGTTAGCGTTTATCTGCTTTGCTAGATTCGGGTTAATAGCGGTAATATAACGGCCCCATAGCTCTGCAAATCCAATCTGCTGCTCTTCTGTCTCGAGTTTACCGAATTTGGGTAGATCGCACTACAGAAAGAAGTGGACATATAGGCTGCCTCGACTCTAATACTCAAACCGATACTAGTAGTTAGTTACATTGAACTTCGGCTTCAGGACGTTGTTGAGGAAGGCAACGAATCTACGCTTAAAGTAAGCGTCTACGATATGTGGGTTGTCGCGCAAGTTCTTACGGGCAAGGCGAGCACGCTAGTCTAGCTGCAGTGTCTTCCACTTATCGAAGCGCGGCATATAGCGGGCAACGGACTCCCACTGGACGTCTGCGGCGCTAAGTGTTATAAAAACGTCTAGCTTGCTAAGCGCCTAAAGAAAGGTAAGGAGGTTGTGCTTGCGGCCGATCTAATAAGGCCGAGTGCTACGTAGGCTACTTCTAGCGGCGACGACGGAGTTAAGTAGGATCGCAGACTTACGATCTTGGGGGTTGTCGAGTACGTGGGAGATCGCTTCGGCCGTAACAGGACTACCTCGCTCCTCAAACCGGTTAGCAAAGAAGCTAGATGCTTTTAAGGCCTAACTGCGCATTACCGTGTTAAAGGCGTGGAAGGGCCAGCGGGAATAGCGAGCGAAGCGGCCGTTATAATAGCGCATTAGATGTTGCATAAACATGTTGTCGGTAACGTTACGCATCCGAGGCTAGCGAGGGTCGCCTTTGCCAAATAGAAAGAGGGTCGGAAACGCTAGTAACAACAGAGGGCGGTCCTTGTCGAACTCGGACAGTGGCACTTCCTCGCGATTAGGAAAGGTAAGGACTAGCAGTAATAGTAGTTGCTCGGGCTCGTGGCCACCTGCAGTCTGTTGTTTATTGCCGACAGGAGCTTCAGGCTCTGATATAGAGCTACGACGATAAGCGTCGAGACGGTTAGGGGGTAGAGGTGTCGCTCCGCCCTGGAGTTCACGTAGTCGCCCTGCTTGAAACTCACGTAGTCGATTAGCCAACTGGTTAATAGCCCGCTCTTCTGCGCTAGTAAAAGCAACAGCGGTGTTGTTATAGCCAAGGTCTTTAGCATCTTGCTCGTTAACTTCTTCTACGACAGGGCCTTGGGGAGCTGCTTGTTGTGGACCGGCGGCAGGGTTGTATATCTCGCCCTGTACTTAATCTTGAACATCTACGCTACCTCCGTTAACGTCGTCCTTACTGTTACCTCCGGGCAGCTGCTGCAACGCCTCCTCGTTAATAATAATATCGGCATAGCCTAGGTAATTGGCCTTAAGCTAAGTAAGCTATCTACGAACAGCCTATCGACGAATCTTAAATTCCTTCGTAAATTGTTGCTAAGCACGGGCATTACCCGCTTCACCCTCCTTCTGCACAGGACGAAGCAGCACGATATCGAGGTTCTTAGGTAGTTATGGAAGCCTGCGGAAGATTTTAGCGTTCTTGGCGAGGAAGTTAACGACGTAGCTACGATACTTAAACTGCTGTCCTCGGACCATGAAAACCTGCATAAGGATCTGAACCTTGGCGATAACGATCTCTTTAATAGTTGTGAGGGCCGGCAATTTAGGTGGAACATCGCCTAGATCTATATTGTTAGCGGCGGAGAACAGGAAGGGGTCGTCGACGTGTTTAGCGCGGTCACGATTCTCACAGCGGACACAGATGCTATCGTTGTTCAGCTCAAACTACTACTTCTCTTTGCATCGAGGACAGAACGACTAACTGTCCAAATCCAGCGCGCGATAGAAGTCTTCCTAAAGTTTGCGGTCGTTATCCGTAAGAGTAGCTTCGAGGGGTTGCTCTGCAGGAGTAGCTAAGGGCAGGTTATAGTAAGCGATAAACCGCGCCTTCTAATTATCTCGCTAACGTTGTTGCACAGAAGTAGTGTTGCGCCTAGATCTAGTAGCACTGCTAGTGCTAGCTTGTATGCCGGGAGCTAATGTACTAGCCTATGTGCCGTCTCCTAGCGTTAAGAAGTTGTGGCCATTTAAGGTCGATGGCGTTTGAGGCTTAAAGTTGCTGCTACCACAAGAGGGAGGATCGAGATAAGCCTTAAGGCAATCTTAGCAGACATTATCTATAGGTGTGCTAATGGGGGCCCTAAAGTGAGCTGCTAGAGTTGAATGTTCGCCCTAAACACACCACCTCTTATCGGCGTATAGATCGGGCTCTCTACCGAAGGTGCAGTAGACGCACGAGCCGGCTCTATCGATATCTTAAAGGGCGCTTTTACGAAGGACGCCGTAGGTAAGATAGCGGAAGAACTCGGGCTTAGTCTAAGCAGGCGCATCGTGGTTTAGCTCGCTTAGGTCGACTGCGTTGTAGCGCTTGTTGTAGCGATTAGTGCGTCGCTTCTTCGTAGCAGGCCGAGTGCTCTTAATAGTTGCCGGTAATGCGTAGGGGTAGTATGCTATACCGGAAGGACCGGCGACAGGGCCTCGACCTAGTAGTGGCATCGAGGTGGAAGCGGCGGAAGGGAGCGCGGGCAAGAGCGTGCGTTGCGCAGTGGAAACTAGCGCAGGAGCTAGTAGTAGCTTGTCGGAGATAGTGCGCGTTGTCTTATCGACTACCTTGTTACGACAGTCTGCGCAGCGGAGTATAGCTATGCCTACTCGAAGTTCCGCAGCGCGGGTTGGCATGAACTAAATAATAGGTTTGGTGAGTTTGCATCTGTCGATGCACTTGCGTGTAAGTGGCAGGTCGATTCGCGGCTGCTAGACGATAGGGGCGGCTTTTAGCGCTATGTTAACGGCCGGTAAAGGTCTGAGAAACAATGCGCAAGGGCACAAAAGGCGTGGATAATAGAGTAAGGAAGGTGGACTGGAAAGGAAGTAGTAGGGAAGGTGTTAGTAGAAAAGTAGTTAGAGAGAGGGACGTCCGTGAATTAACTAAGAAGGATAGGATCGATAGCTACGTTTGCTAGACGGACATACGTGAAAGGAGCGTAAGCGTAAGACAATAAGAAGCGTCTTGTCTTGATTGCGATAGTAATAGGATACACAAACCGTTCCGCAACTGCCTTCCTTTGTTTAGTGCGCAAACTGTCTTTGTTAACCGCACTATAGGAAGCAGCTAGATCTCTATCGAATGCGACATCCTAATTGCACTGGAGTCGTCTTAATTGCACTAGAGTCGTCTTAATTAATGCTGTCTTGATTAATGCTGTCTTAATTAATACTGTCTTAATTAATGCTGTCTTAATTAATGCTGTCTTAATTAATGCTGTCTTAATTAATGCTGTCTTAATTAATGCAGCAATCCGTAGATGTCGGTCCTTCTACTAGTAGTTTCTTGCATGCTCCTAAGGGGGGGACCCCCTTAAACCCCCCTTTGCCTCCGGCGGCGCTCCGCGGGCACCTGCGGTGGGCATTCTTAATGCAGACGATAGCATTTAATAACTAGTGGTTAATAATATGTGCTATTAGGGACGTGTTGTTGTTGGAAGTTACGTGCGCGGGTTCCCCGCGCTGCTATCCGGCGCTAACGAAGATTCAGCCAATTAATTAAGGTGATTTTTCTGTATATCTCGCCAGGGGTGGTGCCAAGCCTCCTAAAAGAATCTAGCAAGCTTCGCTTGCAATAATTGGCTGCAGATTCTTTGGCGCTAGTTAATGTTCGCAAATTGAAATACCTACCACTTTCACCACCTATTTACCCCGCAAATCAAAAATCGACCAGAGTGTTTGTGCCTCAGGCATTAGAGCGTCAGCAGGTACTCGTGCCTCAGGCATGACTAGCACTTCCCCAGTCATCACATGAAAGCTTTACCGAAGGAAGGGTGATGTCAACCGAGGCCGAGCTGCGGCAATCCAGAAGCACCAACACCAAGCAAGGGAAACATGACCAAGCTCGAACTCGTCTTTCACATGAAGCTGTACTAATTGTAGTTCTTCACTATACCATCACACTATACGCTTACCGTCTGCTTTCATACTCTTCCTCAACAGTCGCAGCACACAATCCTCCATGCTCATACTGATCCGATAGCCCCCCGACCCCACCACCATGTCCTCACTCAAGGGCTTGCAGGTATACAACACCCCGCACGCGACCCGAGAACATCCCGTACTGACCACTTTCCTCCTCAGGACGCCTTGGAGAAGATCATCCTCGATCCTCGCTATCACGATCCGCTCGTCCTCGTCAAAGCCATCCGCAATGGCGCTGTCTACGGTGCAAAAGTCCGCTTCCCTCACGCCCTGGTCATGATCTTCCTCTTCCGCTCCGGCACCCTACGAGAAAAAGCACGACTCGTCTTCAACGCGACTCGACAACACGCCAGCAATCTCGCACGCTTCGCCTTCCTCTACAAGGGCAGCATGCTCGCGCTGCGCAAGACTAACGGCGGCAAAGAAGTCGGCGCCCACCACTTTCTCGCGGGCCTCTTTGGCGGATACTGGGTATTTGGACAATCGGCCAACAGCGTCAACCAACAGATCGTCATCTACGTGTTCGCGCGCGTGGTGCTGGCGTTGGCGAAGCTGGCGATTCAACCGCCCGGGGATAACAGCCTGGTCGGCAGCCACTACGGCGGACGCGGCGGGATTGGCATCTTCAACCTCACACCCGAGCAGGCGGATACGATACGGAAGTACAGCTGGCCGGCCTTTGCCAGTCTCAGTTGGGCGAGTGTCATGTTCCTGTTTGAGAGCTATCCGGAGACGCTGCAGAACAGTTTGCGAAGCAGCATGTACTACATGTGAGTTGTCCGATCTTTTCCTTCTTGTTGGGCCGCTGGGGGTTGATCGTTGTCGCTTTTGCTTTGCTACACATCCTCCCCATGCTACTGACACAGGGCTGACGGATTCGTTCCCCCACCGTAGATACGCGAATTCGGAGAAATGGGACAGCTCCCGCAACTTCCTGCTGCACAATAAATGAGGAGGAAGGAAAGAAGAAAAACCAGAAGAAACCAGTCCGAACCCCCACGATACGATTTATTCACGGCCCTTCACCACGATGCATTCTCTGTATCTACCACTGCACATAGCGAGGGCGTTCATTCTGGATCTAGCGAGGGATAATTGTACATACTTGCATGCCTCGGGACCACAGAACGAGCTGTAATCAAAGAGGATGATAGTTGGAGCGACTGTATGAGAGCCCCTCGACTGACCTCGCCTGTCGCAGCTTTGCCAATTCCGAATACTGGCACGACACCCACTCCTTCTTCTATCAAGTCGCCCAGCCTGCTTTGCCGGGCATGCCCGGAAAGGCGGTCTAGATAGGCGGGGCGAAAAAAGATGAAGAAGAGTGTTTTGCGGCGTTTTGGGAGTTTATCGGAGGCTCACGAATTGGGCTCGCGACACGCTGTGGCAGCGCGGCGAGAGGCGATTGGCTCATTTGCATAGATCTAATAGATCTGCTACAAGCTTGTTACGAAAGGTTTCCGTACCACGTTTCTCGGATGTCTCGTCTATTCAAAGGCAGTCCGCGCTGACAAAGGTCATGGACAAACTGGAACGCCTGTAGTCCACAATGCAGCTGAGGCGCTTCTCAACGATCCCCATGAACTGCATCTCACTGGGAGGATTTTCCGTCGGCCCAAGCATGGCACTCGTTGCCCCTGCCCCTGTGACCTCTGCAATCCCAACACATTCACAAAGCTGGCCACGGCTTCTGGTCGCGCAACTCTCTTCTACCACCCGGCGTTGCCTGCTCCAGTCGTCTCCATATTCTCCCCAGCGTTCCAATGCGTCACAGTCGGCGTCTTCTCTCTCTCATTTCCCCAGCCCGCCTGGCTCACCGAGTCCCCAGGTTTGACCGAACCCGCATTCGACTTCCCCTTCCCAGCGCTTTCCGCTCCCCACCCATCCCCACCATCGTTAGCCGGCGCACCCCAGCCACTGCCCGCACCCTTTTTCGACGATCCAGCTCTCGACCGGGCGTTGGCCGCCTCCCTCGTAGCGCGAACCTCATCCGCAGCACTGATCTTCGAAGCCGCCACTCTCGACAAAGCCTTCTTCTCCGGCACGCCTCTCTTCCGCAACAACTCCGCCACCAACTCGTCCTTCGGCGTCCTCATCAACCTCTCCTTCTCCGCCACCTTCTCCGCCTCCCCGATTCCTCCCTCGCTCAATTTCTTCCCTACAATCTTCTCCAGCGCTTCTTTGCTGCGATACTTGAATGTGAAGACCGCGTATGGCTTCTCCATCGTGTCGAGATACTCCGGTCGATAATGTTTGTGAGCGTAGTCCGCGCCGCGACCCGCTTGCACGCCGTACTTGATGTCTTTGGCTTTCGAGGCGGGTACGGCGGGAGTCGGAGGCGCGGGATACTTGTAGGGGTCGCGGAAGGGCAGTCGAAGTTTGGACGCGGTGGGAGGTTTGGTCGCCCAGGATTTCCAGTAGGGTTTGATCTCGGCGTGAGGTTGATGGGTGGAGGAGGACGAAGTGGTGCTGTATGCGGTGGCGGATCTGGAATTCGAGTGGCGGTGGTTGGAGGCAGCTTTGCTGCCCGACGTGGGCTTGTCGTCCTTTTGGCCTGCCCATTCATCGTTGTTGTCGGCAGCGTTGTCAGCGGCGGGAGTGCCGGCCCAGTCATCGCCGCCTCCTCCTCCTCCGCCGTTATTGCCAGCATTATTGTCCCAGTTATCATTGCCACCATTGTTATCGTTGTTGTCATTGTTCGCCCAATTTTCGTTACCTCCGCCACCGTCGCCGTTGTTGGACTGACTATCATTTTGGGCCCAGTCATCGTTGGCCCTGCTCGTCGAGTCATTCTGGTTGTTCGTATCATTCCAGCCATCATTCTTCCCGTTGTCTGCTGGTTTTTCCTTGTCACCGACCGCACCCTCTCCCACCTGTGCCCAGCTGTCGCTTTTGGCATCCTTGTCATCCTTCTTTTCACCCGTCTGCTCGCCATCAGGATGACGAAGAGCGATTCTAGGCGGCGGAACCAGACCCTTCTCGAACAACGTATCGTACGTCTGCTTCCAGTCCGTGCGATTCATGTCTTCCATGCGAACCGCGATCGAGGCGTTGAGATCGCGAAGCTCTTCCAGAACCGCCTGGATCTCATCGTACTTGCGTCGCAACGTCGCCATCATGCCTTTGTGGGCATCCTCGCGAGACTTGAAAGTGTCGATGTCCTCCCACAGCGCATCGTACTTTTCTACTTCCTCAAAAGCGATCCGTTGCAACACCTGCATGTGGTCACTCGCTTCCTCGATGAAGACGGAACTACGATGTGGTTGGCGTGTACGTCCTCTCGACTCGTCCCGGGAGTGCTCGCGCCGAGTGGTGTTGTGCTGTGACGAGCTTCGAGTCGGGATATCGAAGACGACACCTCGTCGACGCTTGCTTTCGTCCATGACTGGTGATGGAGATGTCCGCGGCACGACTCTCTTCGGTCCCGAACGTGTGGACGGTGTTCGGTCGTTATCGTCGAACCCGCCAGCGACCGTGTATGTATATGGCTCATATCTATGGTCAGGAGCTTGTCGCGGGCTGTCGTGATCGTGCCGGGTACGAGAGTCACCTTTGACGAACGGATCCTCATCTTCAAAGTATTGGTAGCGTCCCGTCGTATCATCGAAGCGATGGCCGGGACGATAGGGCTGCCCGACCATGTTCCTTGGTCGGTACTTCTTGTAGTATCCAGGTTCGTCGCCCGCACCGTCGAAAAGCCCCATCATCCCGCCAAAGCCAACGTCGCTCACGACCACCGACCCTTTCTTGGAGGGCGCTTTCGATGCCGCTTTTGACGGTGCCTTCGATTTGGAGTCTTTCGCTTGCTCTTTGTCCTTGATTGTCGACTGCTTGGGCGCCGAGCTTTTGTTGATCGCTCGAAGTATGTCTCGTCCTGCCGATCCTGCTGTAGCGATGACAGTTTCCGCCGGGTCGATAGCACTCTCCTTCTCGCCACCTTGCTTGCAACGCAGGACCACTACTTCGATGGTACCCACATTTTTCGCCCAGTTCCGCGATGTGTTCGGCTCACCGTCAGCGATTCCTGCATACAGTCAGAAAGCTGCTGTCAAGCCATGTGCGCTCGGACTCACCCGTCTTCAATGGTGTGAAGAACCAATCTCGCGCCACAAAGCATCCATCCGACGTCTTTTCCTCTTTCTGGCGGAGCTTGAAATCGACTTCATACTCTGCAGGGTCCACACCATCTCCAGGCACTTCTAAACACAGTCGATTCCGATTGCATTGATATTCACCGTCGATGAAAACGTACGCCGCAAGGCCTGGCGCAATGTAGCCGCTGGTTGTGATGCGCACGTGGAACGGTATGTCGGTGTCGGGCGCCAGGATGAAGCATTCGACGGCGCCATCTGTGAAGCGATGGTCATACTCCTTCAGGCGTGTGTCACTGGAGCCCAGCTCGATGCTAGTCGTGATTTGCTTGAGGGTGGGCATGCTGCGAATGGGTGTGGCGTTTGTCTATTCTGTTTTTGTTATGCCTGTTTCATGTTGCTCGCGCTGCGCTGAGAAGTTTGACAATGTCCAAAGTTTCTGTCGTGCGCAGTTTGAATCTCGTGAATCCGACAAAGCGCGGTTTTAAAAAGGGGCCAAACATCGGCAAGGACGAGCCGGAGATTGGCCGCGCAATGTGTTTGGAGCACGTCAGACGCGATAGAACCCTTTCCAGATCGGCTATCAGACAGCGACCGCGATATAGAAACGTCAGCCGCTCAGTTTCAACTTTCAGGCGGCTGCTGTCTGCCTAGAAGCGAGATCTTTGTTGAAAGCTCATATCATTGCCTTCGGAGGCATTGCCGCCGTGAATACGGGATATGTCCGCCTTACCGACACCATCGAATCGTCTATTTCAGCTCCCTGTCTTGGTCTTGCTCATCTTCCAATATCGTGAAGCTCTCGCCCGAGTACTGAGCGCCAGACTGCACGACTTCTGTGTTGTACGTTCAAGTGGCGCAGCTGCGCGGGTAGCTCGTCGCGCTGAACGGCGTTCAAATGACAAAAAGAAAGAGAGACTCGAACTCACGACCCTTTCGTAGCATCATAACAGAATAGAGGCTCGAACTCACCACCGATCCATTTTCTCCCGACAAAACATCAAAAAAAGGATACCGGGCGGTACGTCATCCGCCTTATCTGCCCCTCGAGTCGAACGAGCGGTCCTCCTTTCCAACTGAATGGATGAAAGCGATGTGCAATCGGAGTATGGGAGAACCACCCCACCAAGCAGACACGCATTTGATTGGGCATGAGTGGATGCTGGAGGAGAAGTTTCCAGACATTATTAAGTCAATGAGGGGTCGCTGTCTGCCGGCTAAGTTGCCCGAATCGGGAGCACGATTTTGTGGGCAGCCATGACGATTGGGAGAACTCTTTCCGGGAGTGTGGGAACGGGCTCCACGCGCGACAGAATTCTTCTGAGTCCAGCACAGTCTTTCAAGACACTGCTGCTGACAGCCATATTGAAGGCACCAGCATTCCGATAGTCGCATAGGTAGTGTCAGGCCAGCACTGGAAGGCCGAAGCATCTTAACGTTATCGCAGGAGGCAGCTTCGAGAGCCCAGCAAGTCCAGTTGACGGTGTCATTTACGCATCAGGACGCTCCTAGGGCCATTTCTACGATGCTTGAACAAGTTTCTGTGTCTTGCAATTTTTTTTGGGCCAAATGAAAGAGGAACAATAGTGTGTTGACACGCGTGTAGTCGAGGTGAGGTCGAGGTGAAAGTGAAATTGGAGAGCACGGCTAATAATGGAACCCGACTCTCTGTGGCTTAGTAATCAGGCCTATCCCGTCTCCTACCTTACCTACCTTAGCCGCGACAACAATAGCAGTGCGATCGGCGTAATCTCATGTTGTCTGTGTTGACAGGTCACAGCGTGTGTCCTGCTGTGTTGAAGGAACGAAGTCACGATAGCCAGATGGGAAGTCCGATCGAATTGAGCAGCTATTCACGTGCTTTCAGTCCAACTCGTGGACCCTTCCTCGCGGCCTCTTCGGTGAGACAACCACGCGCATCCGCATCGACAGCTTCACGGCGCCCTCCGATGCCATAGCTTTTTCCTATCCACTCAACCACCGACCTAGACTTCTTTGTGTCATTTGGCACGACTTCCGTAGCAATCCATTCAAAGAACACTTGGCTGCCCCTACTTCACCGCCCTCTACCAGACCACCCTTACTGCATACACCTGTGACACAGCAGCTGCCATCTAAAGTACCAGGCACACAAGCACAATGCAGCGGAGCGCGCTGCAGCACCACATTGTGCACGATGCAGACACCGACGATAGTGATCTCGAGAACGAACCAGACTCGTCGAACGCCGAAGATAGCGATGTCGACGCCCACGAATCCACCCATGAATCATCGGGCCTCATGAGAAGGGCTTCCAAAGAACTGGAGGGCAGCAAGGGTACAGCAGATCTGGGTGAAACGGAAGAGTCGGAGCCACAGGGAATGCTGCCGCGAGACAAACAACGTCGAACAACACATTACAATTACACCCTTGAGAAGCAAATGTCGCACGTCGAGGCCAAGCAATTTTTCCAACAGCAGCGCCAAAATACCCTTGACGAGCAGAGCTTCACTGCAAGTCCGATGGCAACAAGTCCAGTGTTGAGAGCAAGGACCCACACTTCGCAAGTAGGCGCTGATACGAATGGCTTTGGGCGAAGTGCAAGTCTGCGTAGTAAACATAGTACAATGAGCTTCAAAGAACCAGGATACAAGTCAGCTCTGCCAGTCGGCCTTAGCGATCCCAACAAGCATCCGAATAGCTCTACCATTCAATCTCCAAGCATTGGTCGCTTCGAAGGCCTCAATGGGATCAATTCCACAGCTGCTGCGGCGGAGGACGACAACGAGAGTGCAGCAGACAAGGAGATCAGATCTCACATCCAGCATCCAGGCCTTCCGCACGAGTCTAAGCCGCTCCTGGAACAAGAGGGCATCCATGGCGCCGGTGCAGGTGTTGGAATAGATGCAAAGAGCGATCCCAATGTGACGACTGAATTGCACACTATTTATTCGAATATCCAAAAGATTCTCGACCTCAGACACAAGTATATGCGGCTGTCGCTTCAAGGTCCGGCTGACAATCCTCGTGATGAACCCGAATGGAACATCTATCCTGCACCTCCGAACCCAGTATGGTACGAGAACAAACAGCGGCAGACCGAGTTGGACGAGAATGGCGATGAGAAGACGCCTAGCACATCGCAGACACTGCCGAAGAAGCCTGCACGCAAGATGGGACAGGACATTGGAGAGGACTTTGTTTTCGAAGAGTGTCTACCCGTCCCAGAAAGGGGCGAAATGACTTTCCGGCTTGAGAAGGGTGGTGTGTACCAGGTGTATGAGACATCCAAATCGGCGGAGCTTGGTGAGCCGATCTTGCACATCCCTGATATCAGAGAGTACTACATGGATCTGGACGCCATACTCGGGATCAGTTCAGATGGGCCGAGCAAGTCCTTTGCATACCGACGTTTGCAGTACTTGGAGGGCAAGTTCAACTTGTACGTCCTCCTGAATGAGTATCAGGAGATCGCCGACACAAAGGCTGTGCCTCATCGTGACTTTTACAACGTGCGAAAGGTCGACACTCACGTACATCACTCAGCGTGTATGAATCAGAAGCATTTGTTGCGCTTCATCAAGAGTAAGATGAAGAAGTCGCCGGACGAGGTTGTACTCTTCAGAGACGGCAAGAACTTGACCCTCAAAGAGGTGTTTGAGAGTATCAACCTGACAGCGTACGATCTCAGCATCGACACACTTGATATGCACGCTCACACGGACTCCTTTCACCGTTTCGACAAGTTCAATCTCAAATACAACCCCGTCGGCGAAAGCAGATTGAGAACGATCTTCCTCAAGACCGACAATAACATCCAAGGCAGATACTTGGCTGAAATCACCAAAGAGGTCATGTCCGACTTGGAGAGCAGCAAGTATCAAATGGTCGAATGGCGCATCAGCATTTATGGACGCAGTCTGGATGAATGGGACAAGCTGGCAGCCTGGGTCGTGGACAACAAGCTCTTCTCTCCAAACGTGCGGTGGTTGATTCAAGTGCCACGACTATACGATGTGTACAAAGCTTCGGGCTTGATGGAGACCTACGAGGAGGTTGTGAAGAACGTCTTCCAGCCGCTGTTTGAAGTAACTCAAGATCCGAGCAGCCATCCAAAGCTGCACGTCTTCTTGCAAAGAGTCATTGGCTTCGACTCGGTCGACGACGAAAGTAAAAGCGAGCGCCGCATTTATCGCAAATTCCCTCTTCCCAAAGACTGGGACACCAAGCAGAACCCGCCCTACAGCTATTGGATCTACTACCTGTTCGCCAACATTGCCTCGCTCAACGTGTGGCGCAAACAGCGCGGTTTCAATACCTTCGTTCTGCGGCCACACTGCGGTGAAGCGGGCGACACTGACCACTTGGCTGCTGCGGTACTGTGTTGCCACAGTATCAGCCATGGTCTGCTACTACGCAAAGTGCCTCTGCTACAGTACATCTTCTATCTCGAGCAGATCGGTGTCGCCATGAGCCCGCTGAGCAACAACGCTCTCTTCCTGGCCTACGAACGAAACCCATTCCTACAATACTTCCGACGTGGACTCAACGTCAGCTTGTCCACGGACGATCCTCTTCAGTTCGCATTCACAAAAGAGCCATTGATTGAAGAATACGCCGTCGCGGCCCAGATCTACAAGCTTTCTGCAGTCGACATGTGCGAATTGGCCAAGCACTCTGTCATTCAGTCCGGCTTCGAGCATGTCATGAAGCAAAGATGGCTGGGTAACAACTATCACCATCCCGGTCCGGCAGGCAACGACATGGCGAAGGTCAACGTGCCCAACATCCGAGAAGCCTTCCGCCACGAGACCTGGCTGCAGGAACTTGCCATGATTGATCGCTACACTAGCGCCGCTAACTCCGACCGTCTGAGCAGCTTCAATCTTGCGCCTGGCCCTCAGAACAGCACTCAAGCCGTCCCGCCAAGCCCGACTGCCAGCTTGAAGACGAACCCTTCAGCTTCCAACCCTCTTGCTAACATTGAGAACCCGGTATTCCGCACCGGAACAGGCGAACACGTCAACCCCGCCTCGGTCCCACAACCACACGCCTATAAACCCAATGCACAAGCCGCACGCATGCCCAACGTCGCTGCTCAAGTGGACCTTGCATCGGCCCAGCAAGACGGCGCACCGCAGGCCCTCTCACGAGTCCCCACCCTCCGCGATGCCCGCACGCCCGGTAACGTTGTCACCTCACCCACCACCTACGATGCCACGCACAGCGCGACCTTCCAGGATCTGCAGAATTCAGAATACAGCAGCGGTCTTATCCATGGTGGTGAGCCGCGGTTGTTTCCTGGGATTATGAGTAGCAGTGGTGGCAGGAGGAGGAAGTCGTCCATAGTACGGGCGACGGATGATGATCCTTTGGCGCAGAGTACGGGCAGTTTGGCGAGGAGTGGGACCGAGGAAAAGACGATTCAAGAGGATGCTGCTGAGGGAAGTGCTGGAGAGGAGTAGTGGCACCTGTTGTGTTGCTATGATGTACTTCTAGAGTTTGTGACAGAATCTCTATGTGATCGAGGGCGGCTCTCTGGTTACCTACCTATTCCTCTTTACCAGATTGAATGACATCAGATCTCAGATTTCGAAGATATGTTGCATCTCATCCAACGACGAGCATTCGCCTTTCTGCTCTGACCATAGTCACGTGACTATTGCTCACAGCAAAGGTATCTGACAGGACTGCGTTGAGGTCCAGGATCTGCTCGAATCTGGCGCAAATTGTGATCTGTTGTACAGGATAGGTATATACAGAATGCTGCTTCCGCGAAACGGAGGAGAAGGGGTTTCGTTCTCCTCTTATCCGCAAAAGCTTCGAGGTGCATGCTTTTTCCTTTCGTCTAGTAGTGTTCCTTTCGTCGAGCAAGAGTACTCCAATGCTGCACGCCATATTTGGCGCCGACATCTCTATAGCGCCGCCCTTTCCATTCCAGATTCTCGTCTCATCCGCACGCCATTCATGCCTTCAACTCGCTCCCTCGGCAAACCTTTTACGGGTTGTCCTTGGCCACCTTGAGGAGGTACTTCTCGAGGTCGAATTTCGGGTCGTCTGGGTTCGTTATTACTGCAAAAGAGATACAATGTCAGTGACTCTGTGCGTGCGTACGTCCCCGCCGGCTCAATCTTTTCTCATATCTTCTTCCTCATATATCATTGCAATGCGCTGCATCCGCCTCCACAAAGACTCACCACCATCGCCCGACTTGGGCGAGTTCTTCTCGGCAAACTTGGCCTTGGCCTCATCTATGAGCTTTTGCTTTCGGTCGTATTCGTGCTTGTGTTCGGCGGCCTTGTCCTTTGCGAAGATGGCCTGCTGGTGTGTGAAACCGTAGAAGACGCCGAAGACAAGGGCTCCCCATCGGAGGACCTGTGCGATGGTTTTGTCAGCGTTTTCTTTCCTCTTTCCACTGCCAATGCCTTTCAATGGTTGGCAATCGTTGCGCTCGGGAAATGTCGGCGGAGGAGAAAGCTCACATTCGTCCCCGTTGCGGACATGGCGGAGAAGCTGGGATGGCGGATACAGCGATATGATGGGTGAGAATTCGATCGCAATGGACGGCGGGCTCGTGGTGGTCGGGAGGTACTCAGTGTTGTCGTGTTGTCGAAGGTCGTGGTCGCGATGGCTGAGGTTGAATTCCGTCAAAGCTCTGACCCCCGAGCCGCTAAACTACTCTACCACTGCCGCGTTACCTTCACTTGGACAACTCTAACACGTGCGACTCCACGCGATTGTCAACACCAACAACAACTTGCGACAACACTGAGCGCTAGGGTGTGATCATGTCCTCAATACAAGCGCGCAAAGACGAGATCCTCGCCAAAAAGGCCAAACTCGCAGAACTCAAGCGGAATCGTGAACTGCGGCAGAAGGAGTTCACCAACAGCAGACAGAGTCTCGATGCGACAGAGGTAGGATATATTCTGGGACATCCAACATGGTATAAGACTGACTGACTGTACAGCTAGCCGCGCCTTCACCGTACCGAGCCGGCGGCAGCGCCAAACAAGAGGACATCGATGAACTCATTTCCTCCTTAGTCGACCGACCCTCCTCGACATCAACACCCGCCACACCAACAGGGAAGAAACGAGCGAGTGGCATCGATCAATCTTCAGAAGAAGCAGTAACACCGCCCCGAAGCAGATATCAGGATGTAGCCACATCACCGCAACCGCTCTCACTGGGCGAGTTGACGACCGTGTTCGAGATTCCCGTGGAATCGAAGCCAGAGATTATAAGCTACAGCAAAGGTGTCCAGACTTCAGATCAATGGCAGCAGACACCCGACAGCGATGACTCAGGAGAGGCGGACGGGACGAGCAGAAGTCCAACCCGGAGACGGAGGAAGCTCAGTCAGCGGGAGAAGGAATTGGAGGAAGAGGAGATTAGGCAACGGTTACGGCAGGAGATCGAGGAAGAGCTGAAGGCTGTGCAATTAGATGAGAAGGTGGACCCGGAGAAAGAACGGTTCCCGGTGAGGGCGTTGGCACCGGAGGAGCTCAGTGCGGTCACCAGCAGCAACGACTTTCTGGACTTTGTGGAGCGGAGTAGCAAGGTCATTGAGCGTGCACTGGACGAGGAGTACGATGTGCTGGCCGACTATGCTCTGCAATCGCGGGACGCCGAGGACGACGACGAGTATGTTGGGAGAAGGGGCAGACGGGTCAAAGAGGTCGCTCAATTCGATCTACAGGATGCTATGGGCAAGAAACGCATGATAAGTGACATTGACTTCAGTCCGAAGTTTCCGGAATTGCTCTGCACGGCCTACACCAAATCGCAATCATCACCGCACAGCCCGCCCGGATTGCTCAACGTCTGGAACATGCACCTCAAAGGCCGACCCGAATACTCGCTCCACGCCACCTCCGATCTCCTGTCCTGTCTGTTTCATCCTCACCATCCTTCGCTTATCCTAGGTGGTACCTACAGCGGGCAGCTGTGTCTTTGGGATACTCGAGCTCGCAACCAACGCACTGGCGAGCCTGTTCAAAAGACTCCTCTCACAGGTGGTCGTAGCGGCCACGCCCACCCCATCTACAGTCTCGCTGTAGTCGGAACACAAAATGCCAGCTCTGTCGTGTCCGTCAGCACCGACGGCGTAGTCTGCGCCTGGTCGACAGATATCCTCACCCAGCCACAGGAATTCCTCGAACTCCACGCTCCCAATCCCTCGGCATACAAAACAGACGACGTCGCTCCAACCTGCATCTCCTTCCCTGCAAGTGATCCAACTTACTTCCTCTCCGGGACCGAGCAAGGCAACATCTTCCCGGTCCACCGCTACGACCGAGCCGGCGCAAAATCCGGCGTCGATGTCCGGACCAGCTACCGCGGCCACGAAGCTCCTGTGACCGGAATCGACTTCCACCCTGCTCGCGGCAAGATCGATCTCGGTGACCTGTTCGTCAGCTGCGGACTCGACTGGAGTGTCAAAGTCTGGCGCGCAAGGCCACCGAGCTCGACTGCGAGTACCATCTCCGGGAACACGGAGATTGTGAAGCCGCTGCTCGAAATTCAACGAGAGGACAGCGTGTACGATGTCAAGTGGAGCCCGACCAAACCCGGAATCTTCGGCTGCGTCGACGGTGGCGGGAGGCTCGACATCTACGACATCAACGCGAGCTCAGAGGTGCCTGTCGGCGGCGCGCGGCCGAGTCATGTTGAGAAAGACATGTACTCTCTCAAGAGTTTGAACAAGCTGGCATGGGAGAAGACGCAGGGAAAGCATGTGGCGGTCGGTGGTTTGGATGGCATTGCGACAGTGTTTGAGGTTGGGAGTGAGTTGGGTGGGGTCGATACAAAGAGTGAGGCATGGGTTGGCGTGAAGAAGTGGATGGGAAAGCAGACGAAGAGTAAGGTCGAGTCGCAAGAGTGATGACCGATGGCTGAGGAGGTTGGAATCTGCGTTGAGCACTGTTTGCAAGCGAATACCCATGAAGTTAGAGTCTTGAGTCGGAGTCGAAGTCGGAGTCTCATCCGGGAAGCTTCCCTGTTGCTCTGGTGCCCGTGAACGTTCTGCCAACTTTGTGACTCTGGGGCATAGCCGCGCGACCAGATTGACACGTGTGCCAGACGGCGTCCTGTTCGTGGTGAGTGAGCTCTCGAAATGTGCTTATGGCATTACTTTGGCTGTAAATACATGTTCTATCCGTATAACGGAGCTGACTTTTTGAGCTTCTCCGTGTCCAAACTCACATCGCCATTGAGTGCCATACCCTTCAGCACAGCCTGAAAGAGCGCGTCCAGCCTCTTCACAGCCTCGTCGCTGATCTGATAGTGCACCACCAGACGACCACCCAACAATCGCAGGCCAGCCTTCTGGCCCATCTCGATGAATTGATCCGCCGTCACGCCCGCAGCTTCGAGATCGAGCCATACCATGTTCGTCTCGACGGGATTCGTCGTCTTCCCGCCGTAGCTCTCCCACATCTCACCGATTTGCTTCGCGCGTGCATGACAGGCTTGAAGCTTGCCTCCGAGAAACGTGTCTTCCACGGCGACTCTCGCGGCGGCGGTGATCACGCCGGCTTGTCTGATACCTCCTCCGATAGACTTCCTGACCCATCTCGACCTTGCGGTGAATGCTTTCGTCCCGACGATGATGCTTCCAATCGGTGCTCCCAGTCCCTTGGAGAAACACAGCGATATGCTGTCAAAGCACGCACAGTAGTCCTTCAACGACGCCGCACCGGCCGCGACCGCCTCCCATATCCTCGCACCGTCCAGATGCATGATCAAGCCCTTCTCTTTCGCCCATGCTGAGATCCTCTGACATTCCTCCAACGGTACCACCACGCCCGCAATGGTATTCTCCAAGCTGATCAACTTCGTCGGACATCCATGTACATCGTCCCTCAGATCCACCACTTTCTGTAAGTCCTCCAACGTGATGTACTTGCCATTACTCGGCGTCGCGGGCTTCAGCATGGCTCCACACAGGGAAGCCACGCCGCCCGCTTCCCACTCGATGATATGGGATCGGGCGTCCGCGGCGACACTGTGCGGCGGACCGCCGAGGTGGGTGCGGATAGCGATTTGGTTGCCCATGGTGCCGCTCATGACCATCAGGCCGGAGTCTTTGCCTGTGAGCTCGGCCATGAAGGCTTCGAGGGAGTTGGTGGTTGGATCCTCTTGGAAGACATCGTCGAAGAGGGTGGTGGCGGAGATGGCCTCGAGCATGCGCGTGGTGGGCGTGGTTATCGTGTCACCTGGAGGAGGATTTCAGCGTGGTCAATAGGAGGTGTATGAGTTGCATGCTCACTTCGAAAGTCGAATGCAGTTGGACCAGGAGCCGCCCAGTTGTTGATCGGGACATGCGCGCCATTGGTGCCGTTGGAGAGGTGATGAGCTTCGCCCTCGATCTTGTCGGTGTTCAATGCTGTAGACATGTTGTTGCAGAGTAGTGATCGGAGAGAAGTGGGAGAGCGCGGAGCGGGGAATGTGAAAGACATCGCTGCGGCTATGAATCGACTCCTACCTCGCCAGGGCAGGAGACGCGGACGTAGCAGCATCCTGACCTCTTTATACTGGTCTTGACCAGTCTGCGCCCTACGGTTTGTACTTCAGGCGCGCTCATCGTGGTCGAGTCTCAAAGTCCTGACCTTGTAAAGGCAGGACACAGAAAGAGATAGGCCAAGACCCCTTCGACTGTCGACATCCCGGCGATGTCAGACACGTTTAGGAAGAACATTTGGGCAGAACATAGAGCCTGACACTTTTGGCTTCTGTCGCTCCAGAGACAGACCAAGCCTTTGAGGAGATAGTACGAAGGGCATGAAGGGGTATGTATACTGTATTGTTGTCCATATTCGCAGTCTAGAACTACCTACGAAGATTCTATTGCAAGCTTCTCGGAGCTGCTGCCGAGACTTCAACGCGGGGCGAGTCGTGCGGAAGACGACTCCTCAGGTTCCGTCTCGACTTCGCCTCCCTTCCCTCACCATGATGACGGTTGCTCCCAGACCCGACATGCCGGCGACATGTCCTTTCATCAACGAGTCACACCCAAAGAGGCCAGAAAGGTGGAAATCCTCAGCTTCTGACATCACGACTATTCTATCATGACGTTGGAATGATCAAGCAGTTGCATATCAAGCTGGAAAGCAGCATTCCGCCGTGTCACTTGCACGTAAGTAGGTAGTACTTTCCACGCATAAATGTTTCTCGCAAGACCCATCTCTCGCTCCAACAGACTTCTCCCGCGCAGCATGTCTTCCATCGTCAACGCAGCAAAAGCAACTCTCTCCGAGAATTTGGGAGGAATCGCACAATCACTGGCACCCGCTGGAACGCAGTTCTCTCTGGACGATGTTCCGGATCAGAGTGGAAAGGTCGCTGTCGTGACGGGCGGGAGCGCAGGTGAGTAATGAGAAGAGTGCGGTCGAGATCAGAAGCTGACCAACATAGGCATTGGATACGGCGCTACTCATACCCTCCTCACGAAGAACATTTCGAAACTGTTTATCCTTTCCGGCAAAGAAGCGAAGATCGAGGAAGCGCAGCAGGCCATCGGGAAAGAGTTGGGTGAAGAGAAGGCGTCGAGAGTAGTGCTCGTTCAATGCGACCTCGGAGACTGGCAGAGCATCTCCGGCGCGGCGAAGAAGATCACCGATGGCACTGATCGATTGGACATCCTCATTCAAAATGCCGGACGAGGAATCATGACCTACCAGCTCAGTGACCTGGGCGTCGACCGACACATGGCTGTGAACCATTTTGGACACGCCCTTCTCACATCTCACCTCCTTCCCTTGCTCAAGAACACGGCGAGCGGTCAGAACGTGGTACGCATCACAAACCAGGCTTCGAACTTGCACGAGTCCGCGCCCAAGGACACCAAATTCGCCTCACTCGATGAGCTCAACACCGATCTTGGCCCGAACGGTCAGTATGCGCGAGCCAAGTTGGCAAACATTCTGTTCAGTCGCTACCTCGCCCGTCACTTGACCAAGGAGCACCCAAGGATACTGGTCAACGCGACTCATCCGGGTATCGTGTTCACAGACATGTCGCAGAAGGACATCCACGAGCCGTACCCACTACTGGGTTACGGAATGTCGGTAGCCGCCGCGCCGTTCAAGAAGGACCAATTTGACGGAGCCCTGTCGACCTTGTATGTTGCATTCTTGTACTGCTCGAGCGAGCGACTGTGCTGACGTACGAACAGGTATGCTGCTACAGTCACACACAAGTCAGGAGAGTACATCTGCCCTCCTGCTGCCGTCGAGCCGGGTAGCGAACTCTCGCAGGACGAAGCCCTCCAAGATCAGCTGATGAAGTTGACCAGGGAGATCATCGCGGAGAAGATGGACGGCGAGACTTTGCAGTTGTAGAGCGTTGATATCCCGCAACGAGCCTCATTGTCTGGTCGCCTGCACTTGATCTGATGCCTCTCTTGCACGCTGCTAAGGTGCTCTACCTTGTCATTAGCGCGGCCTCGAGAGCTGTGCGCTCCTGTACCTCGCGCTATAGTGTCCTGCCAACTTGGCTGTACGTACAGTACTAGCAAGCTGTCGTGCCTCGTGATAGATTGGCATGCACATCCTGCGAAGACAATCAGCATCCGTGCATGTCCCGCTAATTATGGGACACTTCTACCGTACCTGCGAATGTCATGGACAAGTAAGTTTGGCTAGCGCGTCTTCTCGAACTTCTTCTACAGTACCCCTTTTTTCCCTTCACATCCACATCCACACCCACATCCTCAATCTATTCCTTACGATTTCAGATCGACTGCTGCCAATGCCGATGTCTGCAACATCAACCCTCTGGTCTCCGCCCTCACTCGCGCCTCCTGAGATGGAGTCCCACCAGCATGGATCCTTTACAAAATTCGCATCGCTACAAGCCTGCAATGCAATCTCGGGCCAGCTCGTGTCTGACACCCATCGTGAGGCCTTGGAGATGTCACATCATTCATCACCTGATATGCTTTGATTCAATCTTTCCGTCACTGTCGACCTTCCTTTCCTAATCACCGCCCACAGTCTCGTCAGAAACACTGCTCAGCATTCGATGACCACCACCATGTACGCTGTGTTTATTTTCTTGACAACGTGCGCCGCATCGTTCGGAGCATTTCCCGTCCTACGCCCTCGTGGACCGGTCATCCACAGGCAAAGCCAATATCCAGTGGATGCTGCTGTCTCAAAACGAACAATGAAACCCGGAGAAGCTCTAGTACGCAACAATAAGACGTATGTCGCTGACCTCATATGGATGAGACAAGGACAATCACCTGGAATCCAAGTCCAAATCGGCGAGGACGTGTTGACAGTTGTTTTCGATATGGGCAGCACTCCTTTCTATGTTCCGGGAGCGGATTGGCAGTGCATTGACAATATTTACACCAGCATTACTCACCTGTATGTTGTGCTAGAACTAATCTTCAAACGATCATTGCCTGACCTGAGATTTTCAGCCCACGGAAAGAATGCGACGACGATGCGAAGACAGTGGACGCTGACTTCAGTTTTTCGGGTGGCCCCATTACTGGGGCTGGTTTCAATGCGACGTACGCCAGCGGCCTCTACGGCGCTCTCGGTACGATTGGCTACCAACAAATCGCTTTTGGAAATCTTACCATACCGAGCGCCATCACTGGAATTGCAACCGAAGTCATGCGAACGAAAAACGACGTGGCCTCGACGACTGGCGTCATGGGATTTGCGTTTCCATTCATCACCTCGTACTGGTCCCGGTCTGAGTTCAACCATGTCGGAGAGCTCCAATATGTTACGAACATCACGCATTACAACTCCACCGTCTTTCAAGCGGCGGCTGAAGGCCTTATCGACCCGATCTTTGGCTACTACTACGATGGCCTAGGCGGTGCCGATGGAACCATCTGCGGGCAACTCACAATGGGAGCTCAGCCCAACATCCAGTCGGGACCATTCTCGCCAGACGTGCCCGTCGTACCTTATACTGACGAATCCGACGATCCTCACACCCACAACTTCGTCTACTGGAACTTTCACATCGACGGCTTCAAAGTCCTTCCCTCCCCAGATGCGGCCCCTATTGTATTCTCGTACCTCGACGACGACGCGGTGGACGTGATACCACTCGAAGGGAATCCAGCCATGATGCCACCGTACGAGAAGCATACCGCCTCGGTCGACACAGGATCTTTGGGTGCCTTCATACCCCAGGACGTGTTCGACGAGGTCAGCAAGCACATCAGTCCAGCCCCTTTCGTCAACGAGTACGGCAGCTTTATCACCGCATGCAACGCGACAGTGCCAGGCCTGGCCGTCACGATCGGCGGCTCGGACATCTGGTTCAATCGCTCGGGCATCGTTTTCCCGCCGACATGGAACCCAGGGGAAGGATCGTGCGATCTCGGAATTTATGCTTCGGATGGTTTTATGATGCTGGGATCGGCATGGTTGATCAATGTCGTGGCGGTGCATGATTTCAGCGATCTGGCAAAGCCGGTGTCGAGGTTCGCGCAAAGAATATGGGACTAGAGTTCCCGATGAACGACGGAGAGGCAACCCTCGAGTGTAGTCGGCAAGAGATCACCAAGAGTCAGTCGACCGATTTGGTGTCGAGATGTGAGATGTGTTCCCAAACGCTCGACTGTCGCTGGAGACGCTGAAGGCGCGACCTCGCGGTCCCAGTCGACCATGCTTCCTGCTTTGGCAGTGGAATCGCTGATGAAGCGTGGAAGTTGTGAGAGCGCAGCTGGGTCACAGTCGGTGGTAGTAGACCGTGATATCAATGAGTCGGTGTATTTTCGGTGTATTCTCCATGGCAAGACTCAAGAGGACGTCGCGCTAGCGCGTCCCCTTCTCCCCGGCGCCCGCATGATCAGAACTGAGCCTAATTAGTGGCCTTTCTCTCCACTTCAACGACATCCTCGTCAGCAAGCAGTAAGCATCTGCCGTATCCACAATCGGACAATTACCGTTGCAGACATATATGATGTACAGATTGCCTTTGGATTCTTCTCTGTACAGCACAGCATCGATCAATCTCATTCAAGATGGTGACCAACGGTGAAACCCCGCTCCCCTCCTTTGCTCCACCTACAATCGAGACAACCCTCCTCATAGTTGGAGCCGGACCAGCCGGAGCCTCCCTTGGATGCTTCCTCGCTGCACGCGGTTTGACCGGAATTATTCTCTCGAACGCCAAAGGCACCGCTAAAGAACCTCGAGCACACATCACTAATGCTGCAGCATTGGAATGTCTCCGGGACATTGGTCTCGAAGAAAAGGCCATGGCCAATGCAACTCCCGGCGAGAGCATGCAGCACACGCGTTGGTGCCATGATATGGCTGGCGAGGAGTATGCTCGAATCCATTCTTGGGGCAATCAGCCGGAGCGTAGAGGAGAGTACCACGCTGCCAGTCCTTGTCGGCACGTAGATTTGCCACAGACAGAACTCGAGCCCATCCTGGTGAAGTACGCTTTGGACAATGGCTTCACGGTCCGTTTCGACACATCATTCGTGGAGTATCAGAGGGACTCGCCAGATGGGCTGATCACTTCTACCATCAAGGACAACATTAGTGGTCAGACTTACACCATTCGATCGAAATACCTCATCGGTTGCGATGGTGCCCGGAGCCAGATCATGCGGCAGCTTGACATACCGTTGATCAAGAAGCCGGGACAAGGGCTTGCGATCAATGTGCTCGCCAAAGTGGATTTGTCGAAGCATATCAAGCATCGAATGGGCAATCTGCACTACATCTTCACGCCCGACCTGGAGCACCCGCCATGGGGCTGGATGTGCGTGCTCCGTATGGTTAAAGCTTGGAACGAGTGGATGTTTATCCTGTTGCCAGAGCCAGGTTTTGAGGATCTCCGAGTTCGACCGAGCAATGAGGAGTATATGAAGCGATTGAGGCAGATTGTTGGCGATGACTCGATTCCGATCACGATCAAGGTAAGTTCGCCTTTCCGGAGCAGGACCGCGAGTGATGCTGAATCGGTGCTGACTTGAATCAAGGACGTCTCGAAGTGGTACATCAACGAGATCGTTGCAGAACGATACAGTGACGGCAATATTTTCTGCCTGGGCGATGCCGTCCACAGACACCCTCCGTTCAATGGACTCGGCAGCAACACGTGTGTTCAAGACGCCTACAACCTGGCATGGAAGCTAGCTTATGTGGAAAAGGGCCTGGCAAGTCCCAAGTTACTAGAAACCTTCAGCCTTGAGCGACAGCCGATCGGTGCTGGCGTTGTCCAACGCGCTAATCAAGGTCTGCGTGATCATCATGCCGTCTGGGAGGCGTTGGGCGTCCTTCCCAAGAACGTCGAGGAGCGCAAGGCCCTGCATGCCGAACTTTCAGCTCCGACGCCCGAAGGGCGAGATAGAAGAAAGCGGCTGCAAAAGGCCATCGCGCATACGGCCCATGAGTTTGGTGCGATCGGGATCGAGATGAACCAATGGTATGAGTCTCAAGCCATCTACACTGCGGATGAAACGCAGCCGCGGGCAGCCAAACCGGACGATCCTGTTATGCAGTACCAGATAACGACGTATCCTGGAGCAAGACTCCCTCACGCCTGGCTGAATAAGCGCGAGCCTGGCGAACCGATCAGCACTATCGACTTGGCTGGGCATGGAGCGTTCTGCTTGTTGACAGGCGCGGGTGGTAAGGCGTGGAAGGAAGCGGCAGCGAAGGCGGCTGAGGAGCTGGGTATTCCGCTGCATGCTTATAGCATTGGATGGGCGCAGGACTGGGAGGATGTGTATGGAGACTGGGATCGGCGAAGGGAGGTCGAAGATGATGGTTGTGTTCTGGTAAGGCCGGATCGCACGATCTGCTGGAGGAGTATGTCGATGCGAGAGGATTGCGCTGGCGCAGTGGTGAGGGTGTTGAAGGCTGTATTGGGAAGGGCGTAGTCTTGCGCATACACTTATGGAGGCATGGACAGACAAGATAGCTATGCGGCGTGCGCCGATTCTCTTCGCTTTTGATAGAGCGGTCGCTATTGGGGTGTGTCACGTTGAACAGCTCCATCTGAGGACCACCCGCACGTCACCCTGCGCGTCTTTTGCGAAATGCATACCTTTGAGGACGGATATCCCATGAGCTGTACATTGATTGTACTTGTGACATTGAACTCATTGAACTCCATCTTGTGACAACAGCTTAGTCAGCTACCATAGTACGCTTGACCACACTTCTTCGACACTTGGTACAACACCTACTGATGAACATCATGAACATCGTGAAGCTATTCAGCTTACTACTCTACCGCCCCATAGCGACTGGGAACTCATCATGGTCCAGATCGCGATGTTTCGTAATGCCATTCACGCAAATGACCACCTTCAGCCGGCCATTTCCACTTCCGAGCCGTGCCCATGACCTATTCGAGTACACGTCCGGTCGATGGGTGTCGGTATCTCGGTCATCACCTACACATCTACTGCTAACGATGCAAGTAGGTACAACGAGGTTCGGCGGTTGAAGGAAAGGGAACGAAGCTTTGACGTCGCCGAACTTTTGCGCCTAGCTGCCGGAGCAGTGGCTCAGAAAGTTGAAGACATTACTTCTTTCAGTAAACTCGGCGAAGGCGCGGCCAATCGTGCGTTTGTCGTTCACTTCCGTGACGGATTCAAGATGGTGGCTCGCATTCCGTACCTGATCACTGAACCGCGACAGCAAATCGTCGCTAGCGAGGCCGCCACACTGGCCTTCCTTCGATCGAGAGGAATACCAGTCCCTGAATTGTATGGCTACTCGGCAACAGCAGACAACCCAGCTGAAACGGAATACATTTTCCTAGAGTTCAGCCCTGGTAAAAGCCTTGCAAGTCTCTGGGCTGACATGAATGAGCATCACCGGTCTCGTTTCATCAAAAGCCTTGTTGACTTGGAAAGCCGTATTTTCAACATTTGTCTTCCAGCTAGTGGTAGCCTCTACTTCCTCAGAGATTTGACCGCGGATTCCGCGAAGATCGCAGTGGAAGCCGACGATTGTTTCGGCTCGGCTTCCTACTACGTTGGGCCAAGCACAAACTTGTCGCTCTGGTATGGCAAGAGAAGAACACTCAGCGTTGACCGCGGCCCTTGTGAGTTGAAATAGCGAACCCTGGTGCCTGGCGAATCGCACTAATGCGGGCCCAGATACCGACACAGAGGCCGTCCTGAAAGCCGGCGCGAAGACAGAAATCGAATATCTGACTCAATATGGACGTCCGCTTTTACCGTTCAACCGTATGCTGAGAGAGACCTTCAATCTGGAAAAGCAGACGCCTTCAATCCATCTCGACAGCCTTCGAAAATACTTGGAGATTTCCCAAGCGCTCATTCCAAACGGGGAAGCGCTTGTCCGACCAGTCATCAGGCATCCTGACCTCCGACCCAGCAACATCTTCGTTTCTGAAGACTTTGAGATTACATCGTTGATTGACTGGCAAAACGCTGAGGTCCTCCCTCTGTTCCTGCAATCTGGCGTTCCCGATGATCTCGACAACTCAGGTCTGACCTCAGGCCCGGAGATGTCGCAAGGACCTGGTAGACTATCAGTTCTGGATGAAGGCGGTGAAGTGGAACAGGTCAAGCCCTTCGATAAGCAACAGCTTCACCACCTCTATGTGACAGAAACATCGAAGAGCAACCCCACGCACTACGAGGCGTTGACCATTCCTTTTGCGATGGGAAGACGAAAGATATTTGAACTATCCGCAGCCCCTTGGCAAGGCGACAACGTTCCACTCCGGTCGAGCCTGATTTTCCTGAAGCAGCGATGGACCCAGCTAGTAGCTACGCCTGACATGTCATGTCCAATCACCTTCTCCGAGGACGAAGAGCGGGAATGCTTTCGGCTTGATGAGTCCGAGCGTGAGGCGATGGAACAATTGAAGGGCTCTATGGAGACACTTGGTCTAGGCCCAGAAGGATGGGTACCAAATGAGAGGTACGAGGCTGCGAAAGAGGTCATCGCTCGGATGAAGGAGATGTGTTTGCAGCAGGCTGAGACGGAGCTTGAAAGAGTCGCAATAAGAGATCACTGGGTCTATGACGACTTAGACGAAGAGGAATACCAGTAGAAGCTGTGCCGGTGGGTTAAGCTGACTTTGTTTTCGTGGACATCACTTCGGATTGCTTCAAGCTCCACTGCTTCAGCTTCATTGGCACGGTGACGGGACACCCGCTTCGGAATCATAAGTCGAAACATGAGAAAGCCGTATGCATTTGGATACGCACGCCTCTGTGCCGCTCGCACAGGCACAACTGAGCTATCCACAATCCGAACAGTGAGATTCTTTCAAAATGTAGATCCATGGAGACCATTCACCGTATACACAATTGAACTCGTGGATACGGTTGGTTGCAGGGAGGCCGAGGGAACTGGTTGCAAAGTACATCTGAAAGCTTGTTTGTGTATCGACACCTTTGCAAGGTATGCTCAATGTAGGCGTCATGAGACGGGCATGATTCCCATATTCCGACTTGGACGGCTACCAAGTACAATGTCTGTGATTGTGTGCACATACACTTTGCTGATGAAGTCGAGGTTTTCTGGAGAGCGTGAGGAGGTGAAGTGCAAAGAAGATTGCGGCAGCATCGAACGTCAGGGTGGAATGCGCGGAACAACAAACATTTGCACATGGGACCTCGCGATTCTCACAAGACACAAACACCCGCTCGCATTCTCTACAGCCGTTTGATGGTTCCAGAAGTCGTACTGTCGCTGGCCTGACAATCTCGATGACTTTGGTGTCGTGCTAATGGATATGACAGTCCCACCGACGATGATTCTTCTACGATATCTCCAGCACGGCCGTGAACCATTACGGAGAGTGTTGAAACCTCGTACAAGGGTGGTGTTGAATATGCATGGCCTTTCAAATCGCTGAGCCCCGGGCTCATCGATGTGAAAGGACGAAATCACCCAAGCCGCCTCGCTCCATCGCACAGGAATGCCCCATCCCGCCCGTATGTGACCTTTTGCCGATGCGTCCTGGATGACCATTTTGCGGCTGTGCCAATGCAGAATCTCGATGGATGTATGTCCATCCGGAGGATTGTCGGCGCTCTGGAATTCACTCCGATAGTGGATCCACTAGCGTGCCTTCCAAAATTCTGGTCGAATCCCGCATACAAAAAAAAATCCCAGTCTCTCGGAGGAAGACTCTCGACGGCATCGAGACCTATCAACCGAAGACCAAAGGTCTATGGAACTTCCTGTCGACTGTAAAGGCTCTGGAAACGGCAAAAAGCAGCAGACGAGGGATTCTAACCCAAGTTATCGCATATTGTTCCCAGGTGGGTACCAGTGTGCATCAGCCGTGAATCGAACACGGGGCTAGCCGACAAGTGGGTGAAACCCATGGCAACGGCTAATTTTACCACTAAACCACTGAAGCTGCTGATACGGGACCTTTACGGCTGTACATGATGACTAGAAAAAAAAGATCGCTAGAGAATTCGCCCCGGGAAGCCCCTGGAGGGCCCCCGTGCACAGGCGTGATTCTCCGAGCATACAGGAGGTGTCTAAAAAGCGGCAGTGTATTGCTGGACACCTGGGCAATCACATTATCATCATACCTTCTTGGTTGGGTCGGCAACTGAGGCCTATGAGCCAGAAGAGCTCGCAGCTGTCCCCGAAGAGGTAGGCGAGAGAAAGCCTTTGACCGCAATTGTGATACGCATTGCCTGACCGTGGTTTAGCACTATCCACCGCGGTATTCAATGTGGCAAAGCTATGGCTGCCAACATTGCGGCATCTTGATTGTTGCTCAGCTCCAGTGCTCATTCGGACGGAGGAGGACCAGAAGACCTACGAAAAGCCCCTTGGAGCGGAATGATCAGACTGCACGCCTCCTTGCTCTTCGGTTGAAGAATCTCTCTGGCACGTTATCATGGAACTGAAACTCATCGCGATTGATAAAGGCAAGACAAGTTGCGACACGATTTTGTTGTTACGAACTAACGGTTTTGCAGAGGCTATCGTCTCTTTGCCATGCGTGCTAGCTAGCTCAGCACATGTGAAGGCTATCATTCTGTGACAGCGTCAAAATACCGCCCATGCCGATCCGCGGTCTGCGACACTTCTTGGCCTGGGCATAGACCGCATTCAGCTCGTCGCTCGGCTCAAAGACTCCTCCACGCATCCGCAGGCCGTCCCATTGCCTCGAACTGGCAACTCCGCCTTTCGGAAGATGTAGGACTGAGATATTCCAGCAGTCGGATGCTTCAGGAAACGCCGAGCTCAAAGCTTGGCCCCATCACAGTCATCGCGGCGGAATCGAGATGCGGAGCGGAACTCCGACATGCCGGCGGCACGACATATAGCAGCGAAACAGCCGTAAGCGAGACTGCGATGACAAGACCTTACAGCATGTCTGTTCTCTCTGCATGTACTTCCTGCCCGTCGCGGGATCCGGACACAGCAGCGCAGAGAACTGCGGAGGTTTCATCTTGAGCCAGTACATGCCAGCAGGACAGACGGATTAGGCAGTGCCATGCGCTCCGCGTCGCACGATACATTGTTGGCACGAACATGCAGGTAGGTGAGGAACGAGCGAATGAATATGGCGACGGCAGATACGGTGATGGGTAAGTCGTACATGATGCGATGCGATGCGATCCTGGTCCCTCTCTACCAGTGGGTTTGTGCGTGGGGATGATCCTCAAGACCAAATACGCACGCGAGCGTACACGCCCGGCTTTCTCGTCTATTATCACAGCGCATCACCGCGGATCCGAAGCTGCAAGTCAGACGGCGAGGCGATATGGGCAGAGGCGAACCGTTTCGGTGTATACCTTGTCCCGCTCGGCACTGTTGGTCAGTCAACGGGCGTAGGCGAGGACGCATATGCAGGTAAGATGTGGAATGAATGCCGGTGGCTTTGCGGTGTCAATTGTTCCCTCAAAGTGACTTCTGCTCCGCATAGGAGGAGACGAGGAGACGAGGAGTCGCAGGGTATCGGGATTGGCGCGAGTGAGGACGAGCTCGAGCTCGCTGATGCGCACATGTGAGGACGTATTGCTCCACTACCCTCGGCGCTTCCATCGCCCTGTTCGAGATGCCTGGATAAGACGAGGAGTGCTGTGATTCAGAATAGAAAGCTCTGGGGTAGCTTTTCAGACGAGGAAGCTGTCTTGTTTGATCCTGCTGACGGATGGCGATAAGGGATCGAGACTGGTTGATATCAGTTTCCAAGGCTGTATGAGGTCGCAGGATGATCCAAGAACGCCGACGTGGAGATGCGGCGTTGAAACGGAGGAACGCAGTCTCTTTGTGAATGTTTCGCAAGACCGTGCGATTCGTGGTGATGACTGTTGTTCCTGGTCCGATATCAGCAAGCTGCTATTACTCAACAGCTGCTCGATCTCCATCACATCAGGCTGCTGTGAGCGAGCTGGCCATCGAAATCCCGTCTCTAATTGAACAGCTGCTGCGAGTCGAGGGTGGATGCGGCTGGCCAGTTAAGCTGTCTCAACCAACTGCATGTTCGAAGCCAGCTCGAACAATTGGCTCGAGCTCACCCGACGATGAGCAGACAACAAGGAACGACAGTGGATCAGGTACCGTCCATCTGGGAGGTCTCGCAGGCGTGCTCTCAACTCTTCTGATCGATACGAATCGATGATTGCCTGCGCCTCGCGACGAACTTTTTGCACGTGAAAGATGCGCCATTTGTGGGTCCTCTGATGTGCTGAATGCTGAGCTGTGGCTTGCGTATGTCGTTTGTCACACCATGCATCTGTTGAATCGTAGAGTTTGCGTGTAAGATCGCTGTTGCGTGATATTGTATCCAGAGTAGTGGATGATCGGACTGGTTTACTGATAAGTAGTTGTTGAGTGGTGCCTGGTAAGTACTTTGCAGTGCCGGACAGGCACTATTGCAAACCGAACAGCTCGACAGCCATGGACTGCCAACAATTACGGGCCCGAGATGCAGTACCGAGAAACCAGAATAGTCCGCGGTGGATAAGGAAGTGCTGTATGTGATTGGTTGAGAGTGAATGAGTGCATATACATGCCTGGCGCTTGGGAGCTTGTCAGCGGATTGCGGATGAGGTCTGTCGCCATGAAGGATACCCGCAGCTTGTGTGCAGTTTGCAGCAGGATATGATGTGTCTGTCCATTGTGGTTACGACTACAGGCTTTACTTGCAGTCCAAGTATGCGAAAGAGGTTGAGCACGCCGTTCCTTCGGCCTCACCCCACTGTGGAGGACCGACGACTCGAAAGCTACCTAACTTAGCAAGTTGATGGTCGATGGCTGGTAGGGACGATCATCAGCAGCAAAGTGGAGAGATCGAGATATTGTCAGTCATGGTCATGTACAGCAGAAGAAGTACACGCCTGGTCATGCACTTCACCAACACTCCCGAACCATGGATAAAGTCACAAAGGGTGGCCATTGACGTCGAAAGCGTTGAACAGGCAGACAGGTACGTACACAGGTACACTGTCACCGCGGCGTAGGGTGCGCCGTGCCGTATTGGGTGAATGCGCGACAGTGGAGCTGGCAGACTTAGCTTTGCGAGAAATCCTTGCTCGCCGGACCGATTGTGCATGACGCTCGCTGGCTCGGTGCCGACTTGCCGCAAACCAGAATAACGTCGGTCGCTGTCAGTCTTTCCAGCACCGCAGAGCAGGGGGAGTCAGAGGACTCCACAAGTAATATGATGAAAGCTGGCAGTCTTGTCTGGCAGTCGGCCGAGAGTGGTTTCAGGCTCTCGGCGGATGTCAAGGCGTGAAGTTCCGATTCGTAACGCCAAGTCTGGGGAGTGTGGCGTCGAGCAGGGAATATAACCCCGTCATCTCCACCTGCGCAATGCAGAACCAGGTTGGCAATGGCATGGTCTTCCAACAAGTGATCGCGATGATATGAATGTTTCGGCGAGGAAGGGAAAAGGCAGGGTGCGCTGAGACTTGATCATTCAATCCCTAGGCCTCCTAGGGATCATGCCATATCGACATGAGCTTGACCAAAGATCTGCATGTCAGTCAGGCGGGAGCAATGATGCAAAGGCCATGGGGCGATTGCGCCTGGGACCGCTGAGCTCCAGATCGCAGACGCCCACGGGGAAATCTTAGCTTGGGGTCAGCTCCCCGTCGCCCAAGACAGGCAAGATCAGCAGCGAAGGTCTGGCCCAATCATCAATGCCAGTGCACCGGGTGAATTTCACAGTGTGAGAGGAACGGGACGGGACGGGACAGGACAGGACAGGACAGGACAGGACAGGAATAATGATGAGACGTGGTGAGGTCGACTTGAACGGGATCAATGTGGGATGGAAAGAATAGTCTCGCCTTGGTTGTGCTCGACAATGAACGGAACTCTGCCCTGACCTGACCCGACCGGGCCTGGCCTGAGCATGGAATAGGTCGAATCCCGTCAGCGATAACACCCTTATCCGTCTCGTGTCTTCTCAGTACAGTACCTCCTAGTAGTAGTAGTAGTCCTGTCGTACACACACACACGCACTTTAACCATCAGATATACCCCAGGACAGGTCGTGCGACGGTCGACCCCTCATCTCAGATCACGACGGTCCCGCGCTGTACCTCTACAGTATAGTAGCACCGCGCAAGTTCGACCCGTCTGGTTCTCTTCTCGTCTCGGTCTCCAAGAGCCACGCCTCCGCGGCAGGGCCCCAATTCTAGCCGGTCTTTCGCGACCCTGACTCTATCCTTTCCGTACCAAGAAAAGGTCACATTCTCTCACCTCACTACTGTCAACCTGCTCGATCTCTCCACCACCATCACTACGCCCGCCAACAACGACACCACGACCGCCCACCACTCTTCACCACCTCCCTCGCTCGACATCACCTCCTCTCGTCTCCTCCCCTCTCCTCTCCTCCTACCGACCCATTGACGGACGCTCCTCCCTCACTTCTGTTTCAGACAAGGAAACCGCGGAACAAGCCATCCCCGCCGGTTGACAGGCACGGCTTCCGCCCACACTCGCTACCCACGATCGATCTCCCCACAACCTCGATCCAATCTCCGACAAGAGCAAGAACAGATCCCATACCATATCTATCGCTGAGTGTCCATGGTGGGTGCTCCTCCTCCACTGCCAGCATGACCGAAGTGCTCAACATTCCCCGTCATCCGGACGGTCAATCATACTACGAAAACTCCGGCATGCGACGCGAGAGCCCCACTTCGTCCTCGCTATTCCTCGACACTCGATCTCTATCGTCCAGTCCGAAGCCGAGCAGCACGCCCCACGCCGAGCACCAAGAACGACTGGTCAAGTTCGCCTCGTCTCCTTCCCTCTCACTTTCACCCTCGACCGCGTCTTCGCACACCTCCATCTCGAATACGACGTCAACCGCCTCGTCGGTAGCGAGTGACACCTCCGCCGACACGGATATCAGTTTCCCAAATTACGACGACGTACCATACAGCCACGATGACGGCGTCTACACGATGGATTCATCTGAAACAATCTGCGAGGACTCGAACGATGACCGCACCGAGTCGACCACCACAGACACCACACGATCCGATTCTCCGCTCCTGACGCCAACCGTTGCCGATGATACCGCTATCAAGGAGCAGCCGTCTCAACAAGTCGACTTCTTGAGCCATGATTGGAGAGAAGAGGACATCTGGTCGTCGTGGAGGCATATTGTGTCACAAAGAAAGAGCGTGTACGGTGAAAGGTCACGGTTAGAGAATGCCTCATGGAGGACGTGGGCCAAGACCAAGTTTGACCTCGAGACTGTTTCGCCGGAAAGGCTGAATTGGTGGGTACGATTATGCGATGTTGAGGAAACAATCAGCTGACACTGTGTGACGCAGGCTAAAAGAATCCGATGTGACATGGCTGTACGGGCCACTGAAGCTCGCGCCATCGTATCCCATCAGCAAAGGCCGTGTGTGCGAACAAGAAACACCGCTGTCCAAGAACAACTCATTCGTCCACAAGAAGCCCATCCTGAAGAAGAGAAGCGTCTCGGAGGTCATGCTACAGAAGTCGATATCATCGTCATCACTGGTCAAGCAGGCTGCAGCATCTGTCCAAGCCCAAGGACGGCGTGTACGAGGGACAGGAACCAGCCTCGACGGAGTGGACTCGAAGCTTCAATCGGAAACTCCCAGCCGTGACCAAGTCGACTACTTCACAAGCCGCACCGGCAGCAGTGCAGGCACGCCTTCTGAGTTCCACGAGAAGCGACACATCCGGTTCGACGATCGTGTCGAGCAGTGCATAGCCGTGGACCTCAGCAAAGATGCCGGCATCGACGAGGATGAATCAGAAGACGAACTCGACCACGCCCGTGCGTTGGGCTCGGATTCCAGCAGTGATGAAGGCGTTGTAATGATGAAGCGGAAGAAGCAATCACCCGGGACGAAGAGACCAGGACCTCCCAACGGCGCCGGCAGTCGAAGTAGTTCGGCCAGTCGAAAAATCATCGAAACCCTCCCATCCACCACTCTCAAATACCGCACCGACAGCCCGGACGTGACGGAAGATGCCCAACATCACACCTTTGGCAGAACGTGGGGTCTCAACAGCAAACTAAGCCCATCACCATCACAAGAGACCCTTCGCCCAGCTCACCCATCCAGCAATTTCCTTCTCGCAGACGACGACGATGACGAGGATGTGAACTCAGACTCGTCCTGGTCATTTGGTCCTAGCAATCCGAAATCCTCCCTTGGAGCCAGTATCCCTGGAAATTCAAGCCGAACACGGAGAGGGACAATGTACGCGGCTCAGAGCGATTACGAAGTGGAAGGGATGCGGAGGACGAGTAGTGGAATGTTTATGCCGTATGATGACGAAGATGAGGACGATGCGGTTGCTGCGGGTTTGTTTGGACGAGTGAGCGAGACGTACAATACGGCAAAGGACATTGCGCATGTTATCTGGTACGTTTTGGATCATTCTGGGATGGTATTCGAGGCGCTTGCTAATGATCTTGCAGGAATGTTGGATGGCGGAAATGAAGCGTCGAGGAGAGAGCTGTCGACCACGAATGACTTGATCCATGTGTCTGGTGTCCAAAAGCGAACGCTGGATTTCCAATCCACAGAATTTATACGAAAGACCAGGGTATCTGGGCGTCGACCCAAATTACCTGGCAGGAACAGCCGCGAAGAGCTGGCTGATGCTGTCTGCTTTGCATGGCTGACGGAGCACAATCAAGCAGAGCAGGAAGTTGTAGATACTGCTCGGCCCACGACTGGCGCAGGCTCAATGCCTGTCTCCAATGGTACAACAAGCACAGCACGAGTAGAAGAGGGAGGAGCCATAGCTCCCGATGTTGATGTAATGTCTTGTCTTATTACTTTGAAACAAAGTGAGGGACCTTAAGAATGGCGGATGAGACCCGGATGGAAGAGTTCACATTGGCATGGCATGGGCGATACTGTACGCTGATGACGAGAAGAAGAGCGCTGGCAACGGATTTATTAGCGAGGCGACATGAACGAATGACGATGATCCGGCTGGTGATGTTTTGGCTTTTATAATTCGAGCGTCGACAGAATTGGGAGAATTGATGAACGCCTTGCCTCCAGACTGTGGGAGGAGAGGCGGTTGAGTTCACGATCTCTCACATTGAATCTCCATCGTCTTCCGCTTGACTTGGCTGCTGGGCGAGGACGCGCAGTGCAGCTGCGGAGCGATGTACACGTACACTCGATGCCGACACCCGAGATCGATCATCGATGGCTTTCAGTGCCAGCTTACCAGCGCCAGGATATACCGCGTCTTTCACATGCTCGCGTCTGCTCGTCTGGGTCTTATCAAGCAAGCTCCATCCCTAGCCATGGGTAAGGAACCTGCGGTGAAAGGGAACAGAGATATCAACGAAAAACGAAGGAAGAAAGCTCGAGACGTGTGGTGGGCTGGTGGCCTTCTTATCTAAACTTCACGACGATGGACCGTACTACCGCGGGCGCAAAAACGTGCTCAGGGAGGTAGAGCTGTTTCTTCGCCGTGGTAGCTGCGAACAGCTATGCCCTCCACTATTTCGGGGATTGAACGGTTGACTGCACGTGGAGATGGTGAGAACCTTTGGCACGAGAGGGAGCGGAGGTGGAGATGGAGCTCGTGTGGAGAAATCTCGTGTGGAACATGGCATGGAGATGTTGTCGAGATTGTGGCTTGGATGATGTTGAGAGGGAGGTCTAGTCGTACCACGGAGAGACACACTCGGAGGAGGCCGGTTTGACCTCACCTCTCGCTCTCGACCCTGCCGGAGGATTGAGAGGAAGCCTTTTGGCAACAACATTGACCGTGTATCATATGCTTGATGGTCTTCGTCATCTCGAGTAAACACGCGACATTCTGGTCTTTCCAGTTGCTTGGTCTCTCATCATCCATATCTCTCCCGTCCGCTAGATGGGTTTAAGATGAGTCCGCGAGTCAGAAGCCAAACTCCTCGTTGATCTTCCCGTCCGTGCTTCGGTTCGACCTCTCTGCCCTCTACACGATCATGTTTCGGCATCTGCGATTCCTCCTCTCCTTGGACTTATTCGCCGTCATCTGCAAGGTCGCGCAGGCCTCGAGCGAAGAAGCCTCGGCCGGACAGCCCATCTCTCCTAATCACTAGAAACCGGTCGATATCCCATTCTTAGCCACACCAAAATCTCGTCGCACCGGGCTCAGGCTTCTCAACCGACCATGGACGAACCGCCAGACGTCACCACGCTGGTCGCGGGCTTGGTCGCGGACTCCGACTCCGCGCGCAAATACGCCGTCTTCAAGCTCAAAGGGCTCCTCGGCGATCCGTCCTTTGCGGACGCCTTTATCCGCGCGGATGGCCTACCGGCTTTGAGAGAGGCGGTGCTGGAGACGACGGGGAATATGCAGGCGTATGCGCTGGGGAGCTTGGACGCGTTGCTAGAGTTGGATATGGGATGGGAGTGCTGTGATGAGGTGGTCTTGGAGAAGGTGGGTCAATCCTTGGGAGCTGAACGAGCATGAAGAGCACAGAATATGAAATCAGGATGTATGGGACGATGAATGGGATTACGGATGAAGGGATACTCTCGCAGATTCTGACATGTTCGATAATAGGCCGTCTCCCTCTCGATCCACCAACCCCTCGTCAACATCGTCCGAAACGCCCTCACCCTCCTCGTCTTGGTCGTCTCCCGTCCGATAACTTCCACGCAGCAGGACGAATCTGTGCTGTACGGCTTTCGCGCCATTAAACCGGCTCTTGACCTGCATCCGGAATTCCTCGAGTCTCTCGTTCAACGATTGAGCGCTTCCGACCACACCCTCTGCGCCAATGCCTTGCAACTGGTAAACGCGCTAATGCGAGACGCCATTTTCAACGGAGGAGAGCACGAGTGGCCCAAGTTTGTCAAGAGATTGCAAGATCTGGGAGTCATTGGAGGAGTTGGAATTCTCATGCGAGGAGATGCAGCACACTACGTGGACAGCCCGTTGGCATCGGCTATATTGGAGTTTCAGAGTTTGACACAGGTGTTGTTGAGGAAGTGGAGAGATGTAGCGGTCAAGTTGGACCTGCCGGAACATAAAAGAGCATTGAAGACTATACATCTGTTGAGTAAACCAGACCCTTATATACCGGCGACAGGCGCGAACGGTGGCAAGGTCAAGAAACATCACCCGGAAAAGTGGAGGAGACTGGGATTCGAGACTGAGTTTCCGGCGTGGGAATTTGAAGAGACGGGATATTTGGGTATGATGGACTTGGTCGAATATGCACGGAGGAATGAAGAGACATATGTCAAGACTTTGACGGAACAGGCTTCGCAACCTCGCGAGCAGCGCTGCCCAGTTGCGCGCGCGAGCTTGAGCGTGACATTGATCTTGTACGAGCACTTTGAGATTGACGATTCAACGGCCATGGGCTGGAACATCGACGAACGGGTCGATCAAAACGTGGAGAAGCTCTACAAGCCGCTTCTTCTACAATGGGGTCGTCTACACACCGCTGGACTTCATACATTCTTCCGCATTTGGAAAGACTCTGGCGCGCAGGAGGAAGACTTCTTCAAGATTGAGGAAGTTGTGCGGATTACCATCGAGCACATTGTTGGTTTCGCGCCTCGCAAAGCGGACATTGCCAAAGTCGAGGAGGAGCTTCGGGTGGTCGATCTCGAGACTGCACGAAAGTGGCAGATGGACAGTCTCGCAGAAGTCTACCAGGACGCCTGGGGTCCACATCTGGTCCAGGTCCGCGAACAACTGCACCACGAAAGCCTGCAGTTCATGAAGGAGCAGCGCATCCGATGTATGCTTCAAGGGTCCTGGTTCCCCGTTCCCGCGTCCGAGGAGGCGTCCTGGCGATACGTTCGTCTGAGTCACAATCGAAGATGGCTGCACTACCAGAACTACACCTCCAAAGGCGACGACGAACCTCCGCTCGCCGACCTGCCCACCAAAATCGACCTCAACACCGTCACCTCGGTCGACAGCAACGTGTCCGCCTCGGAACCACCCATCATCAACATTCCCCACAGCGAAAGCTCCTCCACCCTCAAAAACGGCTCGGGGCTCGAAGCTTCGTCCACCGTCCAAACGACCAACACGAAAATCACCATCCTCGGCAATACCGGCACGCGTCCTCGCACTCGCTCCAACACCCTCACCAGCAATCACACCAACGAGGAAGAAGTCCTCCTCGAACTCTTCCCTTCCACCACCAGTCTCGCGAGCGAATGGCTCGATGGCTTACTCATGCTGCTGAATCAACAGCCCATCACCAAGGACACGGCGCGGTTGGTGGAGATGATGGAAGACTGGGGCACGAGGTTGAGGATGCTGAATTTGAGGTGGGAGGACGTCGACTGGGAGGCGTTGGAGGCGAGCGAGAGAGGTGGGGATGAGTGGTCTGCGAGGCCGGTGCCGGGACGAGAGGGAGTGGGCGATGAGTACTGGTATGCTTTGCCGGACGATGAGGTTTGAGGGGGCTGGAGGAGTCAAGGGTGAGAGTTGGGTTGGGGATAGAACATAGGTGTTGAATCTAGGTGGGAGGATGTGGGAGTATGCGAGAGGACGTGAGAGGAGTCGCTACGGTGTGAAGAGATCAAGATGCAGACGATAGACCGATGCGTTACGATTCCACTATCTGACGTCTCACGTTGTATGTGCAGCGAGTGCCATTTGGGCGACGGCGAGACGAGTACACCAGGAAACGTCGTTCGCCCCAAGTCGGCGGCATCACTCGAAATCATGCAGCAAGCTATGGTTGACTTGGGTTCGCCTGCATTCGGGCAAGCTGGCTGGTCGATGACTCTGAAACAATCGTCTGCATGAAGCGACGATTCTCCGACGACCCTTCCCACGATCGTGGCTCAAAATCGACGCCCTTCTCATATCGACCAGCATCTGTGCCGTGGACGGTCAGCTGCTTCGATCATTGTCTTATCAGCCCGAGCTCTCCAATGCTCAAGCAATAGCAAAGCTTCCACCATGATCGATGATCCCAGGATGCAGGCTACATCGACGATGACGAAACGTCGCAAGAGACAAGCAGACTTTCTTCACGCCGGCACTTTCGCCATCCCCGGTACATGGACATCCCAGCTTCGAATCCCGTCCGTGCAATTTTCCTTCATCGCATTGGCCGCGAGTTCTGTTGTGCGATGGACGTGCTTGGGCGAGCACGTCCATCGCGCCAGCGTTTTAAACAGCGTTCATCGTTGCTGGCGTCGTGCGCGCTCGAGCAGCTCGACGGCTTTTCAACAGCGTTCGACCCTGTAGTCATCGTGCATGTTCACTCGCCTGGCAACAGCGTCCATCCATGTTCGGCGTCGTGCATGTTCGCTCGCTTGCGACAGCGTTCCTCCCGGTCGACGTCGCGCATATCCCAGCAGCGGCCTACAGCGTCCGTCCTTGTGGCCATACTGCATGGCGGACTCGCTATCGAACAACGTCCGACCTGGTAGACGTCGTGCATGATTCCCCATCTTTTCCCACAGCGTCCGTCCTTGTACGACATCGTTGTTCTGGAACTTCTTCAGGACATGCGATCCGTCCATCGACGTCGTTGATCCTGATGATCGGACGACTCAACGTCTGCCACGTTCACCATCCCCACAAAGGCATCTGCATGTTCCTGGTCTGGTTGGTCTTGCTCTGTGTTAGTATAGTAGTGCAATGCAGGGGTGAACTTGTAGATTAAGAAAAACCATGATTTTGTGACGGTTATCTGACCTGCTAACTATATAGAGGTTGTGATTCTAAATACTAAAAAGGATCTGGACCTTAACTCTCTGTTTCCGCAGTTAGTCCGCAATAGTTCCTAGGTCTAGAACCCCTTAATCGTCTAATACACGCATTAAAAGCATAATCTACACTTTTGGGTAATTCCGCCTGAAACACGCTAGTATATTAACACACCCCCGAGGTCCGCTTAGGTTATACTAAGCGACCTCTACTCCTCGTCTATACTGTCCTCCTTAAACAGCTTCTAAGATCTTCCTGTCTTCCTTAGCACTTTTACGGCTACTTCTTCGAAATTAAGTCTTATCCTCTTTACTGCTTCCTTAGTAGTAAGTTAAGGCCCTCTCTTCTTTAACTATAAAGGACGCACGACTTAAGCTTCTTCGATAAGTATCTTATAATAATCTTAGTCGGTAGGAGCGACTAGTCTTAGTAAGGTTTAAGCTATTAACTTTGCTTTCGGTACGAATCTATCTTTTCTAATTTAGAGATAGGGTAATACTACGGGCTTCTTTACTTTAGGCTTGTGGGCTAATTTTAGCTTTAGAGTTGGAACCGGCGTAGCTAGTACTACCTCTCCTTCTTCCTCGGCCTTAATTTAAGCTAGCATAGCTTCTACTTTAAGTCTGCGTTCTTCTCTATCCTTACGCGTAACCTTACGCTTATTATGCTTAGCTACTAATTTCCTTATCGTCTCGATGTCTAAGGTAACGTTGTGTAGCTCTTCCTCTACCTCTTTATTGTCCTAGGTTAGAGTTCCGTAGGCACGAGTATACGCCTTTAATACGTTAACTGCGTCGTATAGATTTATTCTTTTAATAGGCTTATACCCTAATCCTTACTCGTGTCCGGTTTTTGGGTCGCGTCGAACGATGCACTTCTCTAAGTTACTTAATAGCTAGTAGAGTCCTAGATAGTATATCGTAATCGACTTGTTAACGTCGTTGTAGATTCTCTCGAAGTATATAAGCACATCGATATACGGTGTGTTTACTACGAACGGCGCTAAAGGGTAGAGCTTAGCTAAGTATAGCGGCTTAAACTCCCTTAGGCGGACTATCCCTTTTACAATTATTTAGAGAATCGACCCTAATTGCCTCTTGGGCTTTTGCTTATTTTCTCTATCGTCGCGATCTTTCTTTCTATTAGTAGGCTCCTCCTTAATCTTACTATTTACGAAAGTCTCGTCTTTAGATGCTACTAGCTTTAAATATCTTCTATCCTTGTTTATCCCGTTAAGGTACTCTTAGGCTAGGTCCTAAAGAACGTCTTAAGTGGGAACTAGTTGTTTAGGACGAGCAGTCTCTCTCTTCTCTTTCCGGGCTAACAGTTTTCCTCGAGATTTTCGACTCGATCCCTTCTTTAGGGTCGTTAGAGGTTATAGAGTTCGCTTCTTCGTCCGCTTAACGATTTTCGCGGTCGGCGTTTTATTATCTTCTTCTTCTTTAATCTATTGTTTAGATCTATCGTCCTCTAAGTTTTGCTAGACGGCTTCGTCTTCTTTAGGATGTTAAAAGTATATAGTGTTTACTACTTGTAGATCGCGGAATAGAGTTAATAAAGTAACCGTCTTCTATGTCTTATATAGGTTGCTATATAGAGGCTGCGTTCCCTTAAGAGCTCGATTAAGCGCCGCGGTTACCTCGGCTAGCTCGTCGTAGCGCTATAGTAATAGTCCTGTTTTCTAACTTGAGGTTAACTATTAAGGAGAGTCCGAGCGAGTGCGTTCTATCGTAGTGTTTGGGCCTAGCTGCTTAGGCTTAGACTCCTTGTTAAAGTTTAAATCTAGCTGCTAAAGCTTAGATTCTTCGTACGCGGTTGTAATTATAGTGCTTAGGTCTAGCTGCTAAAGCTTAGACTCGTTCTCTATAGCGTTGCGCGCCGCGTATCTCTCTTCTCGAGATAAGGCTAATATAGTTACTAAGTTAACACCTCCGTAATAGCTTAATAAGGTAGTTAAAGAAGAAAAAGAGAGTAGTGGAAGTAAAGTGTTTTAATCTTAAAAATTAAGCATAGACTAGTGCTTAGATATCCTTATAGGCTTCTTAGATATGCGCCGGATAGGCTTATAATAGCTTTTTAGGCTGAAAGTCGCTTCTAAATTTAGATTAGCGTAAAAAGTAAAGTAAATTCGTCTTGAAAAGGGAGGATGCGTTGTTTTTCCTATGTTTCCCTATATGTATTCGTCCTAGACCGCCTGTTAGAGGTAGTAAACGTAATAATCTAAGGCATATCGTAACAGCGTATAATGCTCCTAACGCCGTCGCCTCGTTTCTTTGCTAAAGTAAGGGTAGCTAGGCAGCTGTTCTGCCTTTACCCCTAAGATTAGGTTGGTTTTAGGTAATAGCGCCTTCCCTACCCCCTAGATCCGGTATAATCTTTATCCGGAGCTAGTCCTAAAAGGCGCGATGCCGTTAGGCACTAAGCAATTTTGTTATACTATCTGCCGGTATTAAGGTTGTTTCCACCTATTTAACATCTAAATCTCCTAACTAGTAGCGCTCGCGTAGCTAGTATTGTTAAATGTCGACGTGCCTTATCTTCGTATCTAGCTTTTAGCTATTTGCCGTAACGATTCGTATTGTCTACTTATTGTCGTATAAAAGCCTGCCCTTAGAGTTTAGGTTAAGATCGATCGCTTTAAACACTCTTTCCTACTATAAAAGCTCCGTTCTAGCGTAGCTAAGCGTATAAAGTTCCGACTTAGTCGACGATTTTGTAACGTACGTCTACTTTATCGCTTTCTAGTCTATAATCCCTCTAAAAAGGAAGAATACTATACCCTCTAAGCTTCTTCGCGTCTCTATATCGTTAGTAAAGGATACGTCCGACGCTCCGAAGAAATCTAGGGGTTAGGACAAGTACGTTAACCTATTATCGTCTTTCCCGTAGTTTAGGCTTAAGTTCGAACTCTCTAACAGGTATCTAATGCAATAATCTACCGCCTTTAAGTAATGCTCGGCCGGATTAACTAGATAGCGTAATAGCAACGATACTGCAAAAGCTACATCCGGTCGTATATACGTTACGGCGAAGTTAATCGACCCGACCTTACTCTACATCTCCTTAATTATATAGGGTTTGGCTTTCTCCTTCGCAGGCTCCTAGTTAAAGTTGTACGGAAGTAGTGTATCCGTCTTCTTCTCGTTAACTAAGATGTTATATCTAAGTGCTACCTTCTTAATGTACGTGTCCTAGTTAAGCTACATATCTCTTATCTCTCTATTCCGGACGATCTTAATACTATAAAAGTAATCGATCGGCCCTATTATCCTTATCTCGTATTTAGCTATAAGTTTTTTCTAGATTATCTCGGCGTAATCTTTGTTTCTACGATAAAATGCTAACATAATATTATTAACGAAGAAGAAGATTATAACCTTACTATCTAAGTAGAGATAATCGACGATTTGCTTTAGTCTAAGTTCTTTAACTCCTTTACTAAGATCTCCCTACTATAGTGCCGGAGACTCCTTAAAGCCGTATAAGGCGCGAACGCACTTTAGTAATTGCCCTTTTATGTAGAAGCCGTCCGGTAGTTAGAGAAATATTAGCGTTAGTAACTCCGAGTTAAGGAAGGCGTTAACGGCGTCTATTTGTATTGTTTCGAGGTCGAAGTAGGCTATAATTGCTATTAACAGCCTAAACAGCCTTACTACGAGTGTTGCTACATACGTGTCTAGCTCTATCGACTACAAATCTCCGCGTGCGTAAATGCGAGCTTTAATCTTCTCTAAGTGCCCTTTCGAGTCGGACTTATACTTAAATACCTACGTTAACGGTATAATAGTGTCGTTTCCTGCTTCCGTTTTAGGTACCTAATAGAACGTTCTAGTGTTAAGGGCTTTCTAAAATTTAACAGACGCTGCTTCTTTAAACTAAACTTCGAACTTATGTCCGTTAAGGTTCTTCTAATACTTGGGTTCCGGCGGGATGTCTCCGATAAGGACTAGTGCTATGTTTGCCGAGGCTGTTTCTTCTATAATCGTCTTTATTAACGAGATAGCGTATACCTTAGCTATAGTAGGGTGGACCGAGAAGATGCCCCTTATGTCGAATAAGGACATCTTAGGGAGGATCTAGTCTTCGGCCTTAAAGGGTCTAATAGGTCTCGAGTTAATTATCTTCTACCGCTAGGTCGATAGCGTTAGATCGTCGTATTAATCGTCCGGATCGACGTGTTTATAACTCTATTTTTGTCCGTACTCTATAATAGCGTCCTTAACGCTCTCTTTAATACCTCGGTTAATTATAAAGGTTTCGATAGTGTCTTCCCTTATCTCCGTTTCTCGGTCGTAAGGAATCTCGTATTCCTAATTATCTTCTATAGCTACTTCTAGAGCGGCTTAGTTGCGGATTTTAGGTTCCGGGGCCCCTCGTCTAAATGCATCTAGGATTTCGACGTCTTCTCCTTGTTCGGCTTAATAGGTTAACACTAACGCGTCCGACAGGTCCTGAAACTAGTAATCTTCTACCCTAAAGTTAGGTTTAACGTTTACGGCCAAATTCACCGGCATTACTATGCTTAGGTTAAAGTCGTAGAGTCCTTCGTACTTTAACTTCTCGTTAAAGACAACGTCTCTCGTCCTAATAATCCTGTCTAGGCTTGGAATCCAGATTCGGAACACATTATGTCCTTTAAAGCCAACTAGGTAGCTAATCCTAGCTCGCTCTATTATCTTCTCTCTTTTAGGGACGTCTTTCGGCCTTGTCTTATATGCATAGGCTCTCGACCTAAACTAGTGGATGTAGGCAATGTCCGGTGCCTGTCTAGTAGCCTTCTGCTACGGGGTTATATAGTTTAGGCTCTTAGTAGGTAACCTATTTATAATGTAGGCCGCTGCTACGTAAGCTTCGTTCTAAAGACTATTAGGAAGATTTAATTTAATAATTATTGCCCGCGCTATCTCTACGATTAGGCCGCCGGCTCTTTCTACTAGATCCTATACTTAAGTATAGGGCGCTGAAGGTTTCTATTAAACGCATCCCTTCCTTAATGCTAATCTAAATGTTAATCCGAACTTCGGGTTACTATCTGTCGATAGGACATAGAGTTCTCGACCTATACTCTTAATAAAGGTTTAGAGTTCCTTAAAGCACCGTACTAAACTTACTTAGTTAACGGTTGCTATCGTCTACACGAAGTGTAGGTATGTCTCCGTATCGACTGCGTAAAATAAATACTTATCTCCGTTCTTTACGATGCTAAATTTAATAATATCGGCTATAACGTCCGAAAAGGGTGCTAGTAGTCGCACTCTAATCGGTTTCCTTCGCGAGACAATTCTTTTCGACTTAGCTAGGGAACACGCGTTGCACTCGTTTATTTTAGGGGCCGCATCTCCTTTCTTGTCGATGTTAATACCCTATACTACTCGATTAAGTTGCGAGATACAATTACCCCCGATGTGGCCTATAATACGGTGCTATTAGGCCGGAGAGAGCGTCCTTAGTTTTCTCCGGTCCCTACTACTCGTTATAAGCGTAACGAACACTTTCTTATCGGATAGTTAATCCTCGTTTAGCGCGTTCCGGACGCTAAGAGGTTGATTCCTTAAATCCAGTAGCTAAGTTAGGATCTAAGTGTTCGATTTCGGCCTAGTCTAGGCATTAATGTATAGTAGTCTATTAAATCGCTTGATTTTGGTTACTACCGCTCCCTCGCTATCTAGCTAGTAATCCGACCTCTCGTCTAAGTATAGGCTAATATCTCTACACAATATAGAGGACACGATGTTAACGTGGAATCCGGGTATATAGAGAACGTCCTTTAGAAGTAGAGTAATTAGCTCTCTAGACGGAGATGGGAACGTAATCTTTCCTATTCCCCTTACTAACGCTTTTAACCGTTAATCCCCGGCGTAAATGTATACGTTATAGGGGATATTAACGACCTTAAAGTCCGCAATAGTTAGATTGTTTACAATATAGACGTTAGAGCCGCTATTAAGCAGCTAGCGATTGCTCTCTTCGACTGCTTCTATCGATATTACCCTATACTCCGTAACCGCCCTAATCGTATAGCTTCCGTACTGCTTCTTTAGCCTATTAGGGTTTTAAGAAGAGTCGGATTTTACCTACTCCGGCGGGATGTCCTTAATCCCGTAGTAATCCTTTAGTACTATCGCTAACGGATCTCTGAACTTTATTTGCTAAAGGTATTTCCCCTTGTCCTTTTTTAGAACGTTTTTATAGAACTCGAGGTACTTCTTATTATCTTTTGTTATATCGGCTTCGACTAGCCGTAGACGGTAATTAACAATTAGACAATTTCCTAGCCTCTAGTACGACTTGTTCGCTAGTTTCCCGGTGTAAGGTTTATAGGTTCTGTCTTTTAACTTGTCTTTATTGTTATTCGACCTATTCCCTCCGTTAGGTCCTATAACCGGTTATGCATTAAAGCTAATTTAACCTATTCCTTGAACTTTAGGAGCGGCTATCTAGTCTTCGTCTATCCTAAACGTCGCGTTTGCGCGTAAGGCTTTAGCTAGGTTGCCTAGGTCTCTATTTAAGAACACTATTACTTCTCGAACGTACTATTAGAGTATAGAGAACACTATAATAATTCTTCCGGTTGTAACATTAATCTTCTCTTCGACTATCCTTACGAAGTCGTCTTTTAGGATAGAATATGCTAGGTATAACCCCCTTAGTATCTTCTTCTCTAATTCCAGCTATTTTTATAGGTGCATATAGACATTAGTCGACTTAGGTCCGGATATTAGGTCGAAGTGCTGTTTTAATAGGAATCTTCGCCTAGTCGCGTTATCTAGAGTAAACGTTTTAGTAACGAAGTCTATCTAATTAGCTAGTATCGGCGGGTATTAATTATTTAGGTCGTCTACGTATACTAATAGAATTGTTCGGGTAAAGTATTTCTTAAAGTTATCCTTCTTCTTCTTAAACTCGGAGTATATAATAGATTCTCTAGCGTAGTCCTTTATTCTTAAGTCGAAGAAGGCCTTATTTTGTTACTAACGGATATAGTTTCCTTATTCCTATAGATCCTCGATTTTGATTCCAAGATCCGGCTTAATTAGTATAATCGGCTCGTATAGTTCTTAAACTCGATCTATTGCTATACCTACTAGTCTAATTAGCGTCGTTTTACGTATATATTAGAATAGTCTATTATCGATTACCGCCGACTTAGTAATTAAGTACTAGTCGTCGTATTTCGTTTAGTCGGTATAGACTACTTCTCGGCGTCTAACGTTCGTTACGGCCGGAAAACCTAGCGAGTCGACTTTTAAGGCGTCTATTAAGGTCGATTGTTAGGGGTTATCTCTTAAATACGTAGTTTAGCACGAATCCGGGCTTATAACTGTTAGTATAGTAGTGCAATGTAGGGGTGAACTTATAGATTAAGAAAAACCATGATTTTGTAACGGTTATCTAACCTACTAACTATATAGAGGTTGTAATTCTAAATACCAAAAAGGGTCTGGACCTTAACTCTCTGTTTCCGCAGTTAGTCCGCAATAGTTCCTGGGTCTAGAACCCCCTAATCGTCTAATACACGTATTAAAAGCGTGATCTGCACTTTTGGGTAATTCCGCCTGAAACACGCTAGCATATCAACACTCTGATGGTCTGAAGTCACGAATGCTGGAAGCCTTATGTCCCAGCATCGAGACTCCAGAGATCGTGTGGTCGGCAAACTCCGTCTCTCACATCGTACCGGCCGGCTGGGCCAGTCTGTCGGCAGAAGACCGGCGAAGGTAAAGGTGAGGCAAGTCTTGCGAAGCGCGTCCTCTCATGCTCGGGGAGGGAAAGATACGTCCTTCTCGAACGATGGTGCAAAGGTGTGGAGTGAAGTCGACATACCGTTCCTCCGCCTTACGGAGAAGCATCTCGTGCTCGGCCAGGGACCGATGCTTTTCTTCGGGAGTCGTCAAATCACAATCACAGTCGCCATCACATTTTCCGGTCGTAAGCTCGGTGAAATTGTTGCGCGCCGCTAGATGTTCGTACTTTGTAAGGTAGTGTCTTTATTAGTGGAGTACTAGCCGGTGATTGATCGTCAAACGGTAGCGGCGAGGCGAGAGGGTTCAAGCCGGACGTGATCCTCCTTTTCCACATGTCACATCTTCACACCGCCTGGCCTTGGGTCGACTGAAACGACCACGAGGTCCGGAAATACCGCCAGGGAGGTTTTGTTCGGTCCAAGAGGATTATTGACGGAGGGGCTCCTCGGGCAGCGACTGTTCTGATTTGCTGGATGACATAGGCTTGCAGACGAGCTGATTGATTGATGCAGGTACTGTACTGTACCTGTCTCTTCATCAATCTTGCACCCGCATGCACCTTGCGGACCCGCGAGTTCACCGCCGCAATCAAGGACGAAACAACACCGAAGAAGAGCATTTGCTAGATCGCGCGACGAATCGCCCGTCGTCAATGTCGCGAAGATGGATCGTTCGTCTGACAAGTTACAACAGTCAGCGGCACGGGAATCCGACGTCTCTCTAGGATCGGCTCGGAGTTTTTGAGCATGCCATGCCATGCCACAGTATATTCTACACGTCGCACCGCAGGTCGTTTGCGCGCGCGGATGGAGCATTGCAATGCGGGACCGCGTTGGTTTTCTTCCTTCCACCGTCGGCAATGTCACCCCATTGAGCGTTTGTGATCCAATGTGCCATGTTCTCGTCTCACACCGCCACGGCTTACGGAGTGTTGAGCCCTTGATGAGGTGACCGTGCCAAATCCGTTGGTGATGAGAATTTGATGATGAGCTTTGCCGGGCAGTGCGAGTCAAGACTCGGCTCGTGCAGGGTTCCTCCGCGTGGCAACCTGGCACGAAACACCAAGTTGAGAAACGTGAGATTTTGGTGATTGGTACAAGGTGCCGACCGTCTTTCACCACCGTCGAACTGTGGTCTCAACTTCGACGTGTCTTCAATTTTCGATGGAAGCGGTGATGGACTCGGGCCTAACGATATGCCGCACATTGCCCAGATGCCAGCATATCTGCAGCGCTAAGGTACATTCTAAAACGGACCAGGCAGGTATCAATGATCGTCGCTGTCAATGCCAGTCCCTCGACCAGGTACTTTCTCCAGGCTGATGAGTCCCGCGGCCGCGACTTCCGCCTTATCACGGCGTAAAAGTCGACACCGTAAGTACCTCGTGAGGTATGCGTCTCGGGTGGCACAGGAATCAAAGTCACTCACGCATGCGCTCACGGTCCGCGCGTGGTGTAACCAGTCCATGTGCGATCGTTTTGGTACTTCATAACCCCAAGCGAGGTGAGGGGTTGTCGTTAGAGGAATATTGTTTTGGTGCACAAGGTAGAAGGGAGACAACTAGTGACGTCGGACGCCGATCGGGGTTCCTTCACTTGAAGGGATAGCCCAGACGGGCGCTTCCTTACTGACTTCGAGGTCGCGGACGGCGGTGACCGTGGCCAGTGACCATCCATCCGCAGGGCGGAGTGCAGCATCAAGTAGCTGCGAGAGCAGGGGAAAGTGAAGGCTACCTACAATGGTGTGACTCCAGGTGAGTGAGCGTCAAATGCAACGACGACGATCATTGGCCAAGCCACACGGCATTCACATTCGGGGACAATGATTCAGGGACGAGGGGGGGGGGAGCTGGAGGGAACCTGGAACCATAGAATACCTTGCATATTGATCTCCTGCGGTTCCCGTCTGCTCTGTGCCTCTGAGAAACGGACCAGCCGTTGTCAACTTGGTCACATAAAAATATCATCAAGTCGCAGACCTGACTTTGATCGCCGCCATCCTTCAATCTTCCCAATCCTCTTCTTCCTTCCGACGATATCGATAAACCGTGCCGTTTGCCTAATCAATCCATCAATCTCAGCAGATTGCCGTGTTCTGGTCACACAGCCGCCGCCTTCCATGCCCTCCAAGCCGCCGACGACTCCGCTGGCGCACTTCTCACTTCAGGATGCTCCCGATTGTGCCGCTCAATCGCTCGACGCATGAAGCGTTGGCTTCTACATCACCACTTCGCTCGGCCGCCCTTGCAGACGGCCCCTCCGTCGCAACTGCTCATCTGTCCGAACGACCATCTTTGCTATCCTTGCCCTCCACCACATCAGTCACGTCGTCCTCCTCATGGTCGCGACGATCCACCGCATCGTCCTGCACTTCACCATCCTCTTCGACCTCGTCGCTGCATACCGCGACCGCGGCATCGCCCGGCACAGTCTCGCGGACCATGACCGTCACACCGCAAGAGTTCGATGCTCTACCGCCTGCCATTCAGTAAGTTCACCATCCCCGACGCTCTTGCTGCCTCCCTCGATTACGTTCAGCGGCACCTCCAAACTTGACGCCATCAAAGCTTCCCCGGTGCGGCAAGCGTGAGCTTCTTCGGCCGAATCCAATATGACGGCACTTGCATTGAATAGTCCAATTGCTTCAACACGACGGCTGACTTTTACCAACAGGCAAAAATACTTTAGCTCGTTGGAACGACTACGCATTGCTCAGGATGCCGTTGCCCAAAGGCGGAAAAGGCACTCGAGCAAATCCACACGAGAGACATGGGCACCTTCCCGGCCCTCCATTGGCGATATGATCAGACCAAGCACTTCGCACTCATTTGGTACTTCATCTTCAGGTCTCGCGTCGATCAGAAGGTCTCCAGCTCCTCGCACGGCTGTCGAGCTCAACGTCGATGAAGCACTTCGTTTCCGAGCCTTGCCAGACAAAGTCAAGCGCGCTCACTTCAACCTCGAGGAGCTGGCGCTACTCACTGCAAGCTCCGAACGCGTGCTCGACTTGAGCTGTACGTCGACGGGAAGCACCCGGCCTGCTAGCTCGACCAACAATCTCAGCCGAGACGTGACGAGGGAGAGAGACTGGGCCGATCGCGAGCTCGAACTTCTCGATGACATGACGTACGACAGCGACACTGTCAGCAACGACGATGTCCCTTCTGTGGACGACTGCAATGAACGGACGGCTTCCATCACACCGTCCGTCGGCTCTGGACCGCACCCGCCTCCACCCACTCTTGAGTCCCGCACACAACCTCGCGAGAAATCCTACCGTCGGAGAAGGCTTACGTCGATGCTGGCACCTTTGCCGTTACCGCCGCCACGACTCATGCCAATCATGCCTCCATTGCCAGTCATTCGAATCTTGGACGATTTCCAAACACCACCTATGCCGTCCGCGCCGAAGCATTACACCGACTTCAACGCCCGCTCCCAACTTCGCGAATGCATCATGTCGCCCGAGAAATTTGATGAGGCGTTGGAGTTTGGATTCCCCGTCAACGTCACTACCGATCAACGCTCGACATCTGCTGACTCGAAGTCCGAGCAAAGTATTGAGAGTGAAGTAGCTGGGCTGTCCTTGTCTGGCAGCGCTGAAGACAACGATGGTCCGACTGACGAAGATGAAGATCAGTCCGACGACTACAACGATGGTCCCTTGACTCCCACCGCCGATCCGGAGACTCATCAAACCACCTTCTTTCGCCACAAAACCTCCCTGGACTCCGGTGTTGCTATTCCCATCCACCTCACCAAGGTCCACAACACCAGCATTCGCAGTCTCACTCCGGAATACTCTGTCAATCGGGAAATGACGCTAAAGCTCTCTCTCACCCGACACGACCTACGCGCGCCTGAGGAGAAGCTGTATTCTCTTGCACGCAGCGCGGCGTCTGGGGTTGAAGTGGCCGAGGATCCACTCTCGCTGGATCCGTTACCAGTCTGCGAGGATCACACAGGAGCGAAGGGAGCTTTCGCCGTCTCGGAGAAGTCGAGGAAGAGGGGTCTAGCCAAGGCGTGGAAGAGCATGGTGAGGTGTTGATGGAGGAGTGTTGGATGGGAATCACGATTGCATGAGATATACCCGGGAGCGCCTCCCAACCACAGACGCTGCAAGTGGGATTGCCGTTCTGTGTAGTTTTCTTTTGTGCTGCATGTGTGCAAGCGTGATTCTCGCTGTAGCAATTATCACAGAACGAGATTCGAAGGACCTTCAAACAGCACGCTCAGCTTTCTAGACAAATGCTATGATGATCTCCCCTGGACGCATGTCTGGGAACCATACTCACGCCTCTGTCGTCTCGAAAAAGTCACCAAAGCTGGACGCCCTATGATGTCGTTGCCCATCTGTCTGGTGACGAGGGTCCTGCAGCTCTCCAGGCTAGTTCGGCGCTAGCATGGAGCTATGGCACCAAGCAGGAAGGCATCGCACCTACCCTCCTTGCTGTGCTCTCCTTACTTTCCCTATACAGTAGCACATACCATTTCCATACATCTGCACACCTGACTCCGACCTCACTCCACTCGGGCATACTCTCCGCGATCCTCCACTCACACGCTCCTCATTCCACACACACCATGGCCGACCCGACCCCTCCCTCCACCTCCGACCCTCACAACCTCCGCGCCCTTGAGAAAGACCCTCGTCTATTCCTCTACACCTCTCTCACCGCTGGTTCCTCACACATCATCACCGCCACCTCACGCATGGAAACAATCCTCAAAGCGAACCGCATCCCGTTTCAAGCGATCGATCTCGCGACAGACGAGCAGGCCAGGAGACTATGGCGGAGACGGGGAGGTGCCAAGAAAAAGTTGCCGGGCTTGGTGAAGGAGGGATACATTATCGGTGTATGTGCGTATTGCATTACAGCAGACGACGCCTTTTGGAGGTCGTTGTGAGATCTGCACTAGAAATGGTCGTGGCTGACTGGTGATCGTGATACAACAGGACATTGACGAAGTCGAAGAATGGAACGAATTCGGAGAGCTGAAAGAGAACATTGGCCCTGTGCCTGCGCACAACGCGCCCGCACCCGCTGGCGGTCCGGTGGGAATCAATACCGCTCCACCGCTCTCACATAACGCCGGACCGGCCGCTGCGGCCAAAGCGGCGGCGGAGGAGAAGAAGGCGGCGGATAAGGGTACGGAGAGGGAGAGGATTGCGTTACCGGGCGCTGCGGAGATTGCTGCGATGGCACAGGCGAAGAAGGACAAGGCGGCGAAAGAGAGGGAGGAGGCCAAGATGCAGGAGAAGGCCAAGATGCAGGAGGAGGGCAAGGCGGTGGAGAAGACTGAGCCGGAGCGGAACGCGGATGTGGCCGAGGACACGAAGCTGGAGGTTGTTGAAGCAGATGATACGAAGATGGATGAAGGTCGAACCGCGCCGGAGACCATGAACTCATCAGTTGAGGAGAAGAAGGCAAGCATTACAGTGGCGACGGACGTCGCGGCGGAGACGAAAGACGAGACCGACAAGACAGTCACGTCTCCCACTTCACGCACGATAAAGTTCAAAGGCGAGGAATCTACACTGACCGCAGAAGAGGAGGAGATGAAGGAGAAGGAGCAGCATAGCGGAAGCCAGAACATCGATGCAACATCTGAGAAGACTAAGCAGGTCGAAAGTCGGAATTTGTTGGCTAAGGTTGAGCGTGAGGATGATGAGCAGGAGAAAATACAGGAAGGGCAGGAGGAGACGGGGAGAGATAGCTCCGCGACGAAAGGCGTGGAAGGATTGAAGATTGTTGATGATGAGCCGTCTGCCAAGAAGGTTTCGATGAAGGAAGACGGAGTGGAAGAGAGGACACAAGATCAAGCGGCAAAGGATCCGGAGGCAGTGGGGAAGAGTGTGGAGGACTAAAGAGGCATTGGCCTGAGGGCATGCGTCGGTCTTGAGAGGCTATGCCGATCCCACTTCTTTCCGTTGGTCTGCTTGACGATTATATGCGCTGCTTCCGAGAATCTATCCCGTGGAGAGCAGTGCGAGTCAACTTCGGAGCTGTGATCATCTGCCGGTGGGATGCCAGCGCGCGTTAGCCATAATTGTCCTTTCTCCAGGCCATATGCCAGAGTAAAGAAGTGTCCATCTCATTGAAGCCTCCTTATTGCTCCATTACAGCAGCGCCGCATCAAGCATAGGGCGTCGTCTAGCCGAGCTTTCACTCTTGTCCTCACTTGATAGGGCTGCATTCAAGGTGATGCGGTAATGCGCTAGCGTCGTTAGAGTTTCAAGCTGTCCGGCATTTCCAGCCTCCCTTCACCACGGTCCTTCTTTGTTCTGTCATCACTCCCACTTGGCTGCGACCTGAGAAGGTCGCAGCGCATCACTGTTGATCGGTCAACGCCGCGCATCACTGTCGAATATGCAACGAGGTCGCTACCCCAGCAGCAATCGTGGCGGAGGACGCAGCGGAGGATGGTCCGGACGAGGCGGTTCACGAGGACGTGGCCGCGGACGAGGAGGATTCAGCAACAACACTCAGCCGAAAGGCCTGTTTGAGGATGGATCCTGGCTGTGTAATTGCACGCCACGACTACCTGCCGTGCGCTTCCAGGTCAAGAAAGAGGGCGGCAACAAAGGTCGCTGGTTTTACACTTGCCAACAGACGGAACCAGCTCGATGTGATTTCTTTCTCTGGGATGAAGATGCGAAGCCAAGGGAAGCAGCGGCGGTGCTGAGCAACAGTCGGAACGAGCCGGTGAGGAATACGACGGGAGCGCAGGAAGGATGGGCTGCTGGAAGAGGCGTGGAGGCGAAGAGACATGTCGTGGTGAGGGAGGATTCGCCGACCCCGACGCCGTCGCCGTCACCTGTTAGGACTGGAGGGAAGAGGACATCCCACGAAGCTAGTCTGGACGTCAGCGACGACGACTGGGACCTCGACGGCAAAGAAGAAGCAGAGCTGGCTCGTGTCGCAGATGGGCTGGAAACGCCGCACAAAGCTGTCAAGACCGGCGTGTACGCAACGCCGGGCACGACAGGCCGACCTTCGAGAAACTTGCCGTGGCTCAGCGGATCCGAGACCATCACGTCGACCCCGAGCAGCTCAGCGCAGAAGTCCTTGGGAGAGTACTTTAACACACCGTCCAAACCTCCAACACAAACACCTCAACAGGCCAGCAACTCCACGATCGGCCAGCAATCTACTCTCGACAGCGAAACACCAGCACAATCCAAGAACGGACCTCTAGAGACACCCCACTCAAACCATCAGCCGATCCAAATGCCCTCCCTACCGTCAACCGCCTCACCATCCACGACTCCATTCCTAACAACCCAGATCCTCCCACTTCTCTCTACGCTCCCGGCAGACAGAATCGCCGCCATCCACGACATTCTCGCAAACCACGACCTTCGCCATCAAGGCGTCATCAAAGGTCGGGAAATCGCTCGCGCGGCGCTGCAGGGGAAGGAGAGGAGAATTGCGGAATTGGAGAGACGGGTGGTGGGGCTGGAAGGGGAGAGGGAGGTTTTACGAGGTGTTGTCGCTGGGTTCCGACGGGGTGGGAGAGGTGGAGATGAGAGGGTGGACGATGAATTGTGAGGAGGAGAGGGAAGTCGAGCCGATTGATTTGGAGATTTGATTCTCAGCGATGATACCCCCGGAATGAGCGAGCGAGCAAAAAGAAGTCAAGGAAACAGTACGAGACGATGGAAACTTTGGGTTGAATGATTACGATGGAATTGAAATCGATGTTCCATGTGCATATGCCAGTCTGAACTCTAATGAAGCCAGCGATTCCATTCGATTCGTCGGTCGATTTGTTGACACCGCAAGCCCGACAGCGGCATGTCCTCCCTTACGTTTGGTCTGTATTCGCATTCTGGTACTCGCATCGTCGAACGGTAGAGAGGGCGTGGAGCATTTGGGGGTACGAGGGTGCCGGAGGGGGGTAAATAGGTATGGTTTGAATCTACGAACAGAAGCTAGCGCTAGACTACCTGCAGCCAATCACATCGCGAGGAGTATAAATAACGTATATACAAAGGGGAAAATTTAGACTACTACGAAGTTAGAAATATAGATAGATAAATGCCTAAGACTTGCTTAAGATAATGCGAGCTAATTCTAGAGAAGACGGGAAATAGATACCTCGTAGGCGAGTGTCGAAGTCGTTAAAGGAGTATTCGGGACCGGGAGTTAGTGCCTAAGGCACGAACACTTCTGGAGATCTTCCGATGCGGGGCAAATAGGTAGTAAAAGAAAGTAGTAGGCGAGTATAAGCTAGCGTTAAAGCGAGTCTAGCTAACTATACGATCTAAGTTCTTTCTTTCTTTCCCGTCTTTCCTAAACTTGTCCTACGCCTCCTTATACGCTTTCCTTAGTAACGTATATAAGGAGGAAGTTAGCTTACGAGGAAGTTAGTAGCATTAAGCGCTAAACCCTAAATAGAAGTGCTTTATATTAGTTAACCGTTACGGGAGGCTCCCGTATTGCTTATCCGCTATTATTTACTTAACTTCGTCTTACCTTTAAAAGCTCTACGAAACGCGTCTTATAACTAAATACACGCATTATAACTACTATTTACGATAATAAGACCCTATACGAGTGCTAAATAGAAGAGCAAACCTACTACTAAGAAGGAGGCTATAATTACGCGGGCCTTAAGAAGCTAGGCTAGCCGAAGCTAGCTAAAGAAGCTAGCCTACGCTATTAACTTTAATGTGCTATATAGCATCTTTTTAAACCGGCTTAACTAAGTAACGTAAGAGCGCTATACGCCTTATAATTACGAGAATCGCCTAAGTTATACTAGTCGAGCCGCTCTAACTATCTATATTACTCGAATAATCGATATAGGCTTCCCTCTAGTCTATAAAACTGTCCGGCTATAGGCTAAACAACTACGCAAATATTAGCTTAATTTCGACCCTACCGAGGAGCCTATTAGCGTTAATTAGCTAGCCTACTTTATTACTAATTACGAGACTCTCGAGCTTAAATAGGTTACGGCGAGGGATGCAAATTAACGAGCGGTAGAAGGAAATCCATAGGTATTAAGGGATTAGTTTACGCTACTAGACAAGACGACTAAAGAGCTAAATATAATGCTAGAGAATATCTTTAATATAGACGAAACTAGCTATATGCTCGGTATAGCCGACCGCGTTTATAAAGCCGTATATAGAAGGTCGGCTACTACTATATAGTTCTTATAACCTAGAGCCCGTAAATAGGTAACGGTAATTAAGGGTATTAGTGCTACTAGTGCATAGGTGCTACCCTATATTATCTTTAAAGCGAAGCAGATAACGAGGAGTCTATTAACAGTCTTTTAGGCTCGCTTTATAGATAAGGCGTTTCTTACTATTACTAACAACGGCTAGAGCGATAGAGATAATAGCATAGCTTAGCTGCAACACTTTAATGCTACTAGTCTACCTTCTATACGTAGCCGGTAGCGACTACTTATTATAGACGGTTACTCGACTTATAAGGACCTCGACTTTATTAACTACGCCCTCGTAAACCGTATATAGCTTATCTATCTACCTAGCTACTCTACGCATCTTCTATAGCCGCTTAACGTTAGCATCTTTAGACCCCTTAAGGCTATATATAGCTTAACATTGCTCCGGCTAATAGCTAAAGAAGGACTAACGTAGGTAACGAAGGAGGACTTCTTAGAGGTCTATACGGAGATAAGGGCAATAGTGTTTAATTAGTCTAATATCACGGCCTTATTTAGGACAACCGGCATTGTGCCTCTTAACGTAGAAGTAGTCCTTAGCAAACTTCCGGCTACGCTCTTAGCTAATATCTTACTACTAGCTAAACGACGAGCTATAGCGACGACTTAATTCGCACTATCCGGCTCCTTCTTCGTAGATAAAAACTCGGACAAGCTATTACTAGCTCCACGAACGCCGTTACGTTAGCCCCTTAAGGATATTAGCTCGCCTTAATATACGCCGGCTATACGTAATCGCTTAAAGCGGACGGCTAGTAAGATAGAGCTAGCTAACGACCTCTTTAAGACGCTTAGTAAGGGCATACCTAAGAGGATTAGTCGGCTCTACAAGCATGTAATTAAGGGCATTACCGTAGTTATAGATATAGTAGACCTCTTAGTCGCTAAAAATCATAAACTCCGTAGTAGTAACGCTCGTTTATTATAACGGAAGTCTACTAAGAAGCTCGTTACGAAGGGACAGCGATTCGATGCTACGTTTCGTAATAAACTACTCGTAGAGCTAGCTAATAAGGAACAATAAGACGTTACCGTTAAGCACTATAGACAACGTATTGTCGCCCTTAGAGCGGTTAAGGTAATAAGACAAGGCCTTATATAGGCACGTTAGTTAGCCGCTTATAAGGAGCGGATACGATTAAACAAGCTAGTAGCTACTTTTAAGAGCAAGAGCTAGTAGAAGGATGCCGTGTATAATAAGCTACTACTATCCTTTCGTAAGGACTTAGTAATAAGACATTATAGATATAACATTCTAGTGCTAGCCGTTAAACGTACGCTTAACCGCATTACTAAGAATCTTACCGCGTAGAAGGAAGCCGAGCGAGCGGCTCGCGATGCTTATAACGCGTAGAGGGAAACGTTAAAGAAGGAAACAACTAATATAGCCGATAAGGTAGCTATATTAGAGGCTATTGTAAGAAGTATAAAGATATCGCAGTATATAGAACGCTAGCTAGTAATCCTACTAGTAATAAAACTAATTCTTGCTATTGTTAAGTTGCACATACGTGCCTTATAATATACGACTATGCGTTACGTGAGCGGCATTCGCCGCTACGCTCGGCGTCGTATTATCCACGTATTATTAACGACCTTACCTAAGGTCTAGAGCTAGGCTATGCCTTAGCCTTCCTTAACAATTACCTCCCTCCTCCGAAGGAGACGTCTTAGCTCCTACGACCGTCTTACGTTCGGCCTACCGAGCGTAGGCCTAGTCTTTATCCGGGGCTGCTTTCTTTATTAACTTCTTAATGCAGCGTTTGCATCGCAACGCGCGCTCTATTTACGTATGTTAATTGTTGCTTACGGTTCTACTACGGGTAGCTACGTTTTAGCGGGTCCTTTATAGTTAAGGGCAACCGCTTATAGGTAGGTGTTGTTAATG